>CM024765.1:101211250-101411250 GCA_014218235.1 Colocasia esculenta | reverse complement strand
AGCTTAAGGGGGGAAGCCAAGAGTGTGAACAGATGTATATATCAGCCATCGTCTGGTCTTTTTTTAAGATATTTTTAATTAGTCTCATAGATGGCTTGGAGAAAAGATTTTGTTTTGAAGAAAAAGGGATCTTGAGAAAATAATTCAGAGATTATTAAGATGAGCTTTGAAGAATATTTTTTTGCATGAGAAATTATACGTTAATTAGATGTGTCATGTCGACACACATTTAATGTGCGTGTGTAATTGGTCAATGCTTAGACAGAACATTATATCCACACCCACACTGACCATTCATAGCACGAGTGTGACATATCTAATGTGCATCAAATGTGTTATGAAAAAAACTATATAATATTTTTATACTCTTAAATAAAAATGCCCTGATGCATGATCTGGAGAACTTAAAAGGATCCAAAACATTTTTTGACAGAATTATTTTTCAAAGACGAAACATGTTGGTGTGCACTGACATCAAATACATTAAAATCACATAAAGACAATATATAGGTTACTACTATATTATTACACAGTCTCACAGGGAGAATAAGAGTGTATAATTTTTGTTGCTACAAAATATTTAGACAGAACACATGACCTCTTATATTCAGTTCTCATATAATGCAACTAAACCATTTCCTTCTAAGAAGGAGCCAGCGTACAAGACCATGATCTGATGGGTAATACTTTTCCTTCATGTTTTCGTGCAAGCCTACATAGATAACATATTCGATGTAGACTTGGGAGTACGGAAGACATGGTATTTTGAGAACAAGACGATCAGATAAGGTATAGAAGAATATATTATTGAATAAGCTTTATTCTTCAAGTATGCTCGCATACCGGGGTGCCGAAATTGGATGGGCTTGGTGGTCAGTCCCCGAAAAATTCCCGAATCCATGAGTCATGAAAAAGCTCACAATCCCAGGTCCTCGAAAGAACTCCATGAAATAGACGTCACTGCCTGAGTGGAATCCCAACATACATACATGTATATATATTGATGATATGTGAAATTTCAAATATCTATTTTATATTTTATATTTTTCTGAAAAAAAATTAGAAGAAGAAAAATATATATTTATTTTCGCTATATCTAATATGAGATTAAATTATATCTTTATATAATCTCCTTAACTAGAATATATAGAAGTGTGTGCATCTTGTAACGATAAGACTTTTGAATAGGATATGTGAGCTCTTATTCGATTCCTACATATAGCATCAATAATAATACATGAAATTTCAACATCTCCGAAGAGATATTATCTCCGTTTGAAATTTTATTTTATTTTTTTTGAGAAAAGAACTCTTTTGAGAGAAAAATAAGTTTTATTTATAAATACATATTTAATTTTATTGTATTTAATATGAGATTAAATTATATATTTTATTTATTTATTTCATTCACATGATTGGCCAGGGGAATATTTTCTCTGGTGGGTCACAATAAAACCACCATTGCCCATGTCCCCACTCTCAAATGAAAAAGACTTAGTGCACATTCTTATTACACTTAAAGTACAATATGACTAGGTACTAAATCTATGTGACATCTCTCACATGAAGAGTGATAAAGTGGCAACTAATTATAAGTACATCCCTCAGATGGGGAGTGATAAAACGACAACTTAATTATTAAGTGTCACATGAACTTAGTACATAGTCATATTATACTTAATTATAATAAAAATATATACTAAATCTTTCTCCCCTCAAATAAGCTGCCCCCACCAACTGAGCCTCAACTGAGATTGGACATGTGATCCATTTAATTGAGTACACAATCAAATGCTTGGTCATTAGAATGGTCCTTGGTGGGCGGTGAGTTGTGGAGAACCTTATAAGGAAATGCGATATCCTCCAATATCTCCTGCAAAAGAGAGAAGAGGAAGACTCTAGAATAAAGCTTTAACGGACAACAGTAGTGGAGCAGAATCTTTGGAAGTGCCCTGAGTGGGTGAACACAAATAAAACTGGCGACTACAGCCTCAGATTGATGGTGACACCGATGAGCAAGGATGCAGGCGCCGCTCACTTTAGAGATCACTCTCTTTTACGACGAGAGAAATGTTTACTACACTTTTTTTTAATTGCAGTAACCTCACATCTATTTGTATTTTTAATATCCATTAGTCTTGTCTCTCGTGTGTATTTATTGTACCACATTCTGTTATTTTAAAAAAAAAAATAGAACTTAACTTTTTATTTGATATATAAGTTTTTATTTTGACATCTAATGTCAATTTTTTCCGTTGACATCATTTTTGATATGTTGCAATGCAATGAGTCGAATTGAACGTTAAAAGAAAATTTTGAACGTTAAAATAAAAGTTTAGATGTCAAAACTTTTTAAAAAAAAAGTGATGTGGTGCGGTGCGGTACAATTAGGGATGCAAATGGGTCGGGTTCGAAATCGGAAACACAGATTCCGATTCCGATAACTGAAATATAATTCCGATTCTAATTCCGATAAAATCGGAATGGTAATTCCGATTCCGTTCCGATTCCGATAATATTACCGAAACCGGAATTCCGATAAACTAAGGTGTTACCATAATTTTACTTTTTGAGTTATGATAATTTATCGGAATAACCGATACCGATTCCGATTATTTTTTAATTTCGATTCTGATATTTATCGAAATATCTAATACCGATTCCGATAAGTTATCGGTATCATTTTTTTATTTTGAAACCGATAATTTTTATCGGAATCGAATCGGAATATCGAAATATCGAGTTCCGTTTACACTCTTACATACAATGAATCACACGAGATGGATAAATAAACATACAAAAATACAATTAGATCAAAGATTATTGCACTTATAGAAGTGCGGCAAATCTTTGTTTTTCACACGGTCTCTCTCTTCCTTCCTCTATATACATCTCTTTGGGCAAGGAGGCCGGTACCGCCAGTGTCCAAAAAAAAAAAAGAGGTTAGCACCACCATTTGAAATGGCCGGATTCAACCAGCCAAAGCCCGCATCAAAATAATCACACAAACAATAAAATAAGGTTACCATGGCCCCGTTCTGACTGAAAGCGCTGGATCGAAAGTGATGGGAATGAAACCAGATGGACATTCTACAGCAATTCGGAGACAGAATTCAGTGGTCAAAATAATATATATATATATATTATATAGTGATACTGAGGTAGGGGTGTTAATTGGGTCGGATCGGGCCGGTATAACATGGGCCTGGGCTATTTTTTTATTAAATTTTATATTTCAGCTCGGCCCGGCCCGGAAAAAATCTGGGCCGATTCCGGGCTTGGCCTGGCCTGGCCCGGCCCGGCCAGCCCGCCTCCCGCGCGCCCTCGGCCTCCCTGCGTCCCGCCCGCCTCGGCCCGCGCCCCTCGGCCTCCCTGCGTCCCCGCCCACCTCGGCCCGCGTCCCCGCCCGCCTCGGCCTCCCCTTGTCCCCGCCTCGGCCTCCCCCACGCCCCCACCTCGGCCCGCGTCCCCGTCCGCCTCGGCCTCCCCGCCCCCGCCTCGGCCGCGCTCCCGCCTCGATCCGCGCCCCGCCCGCCTCAGCCTCCCCGCGCCCCCGCCTCACACGCCGCTCGCCCCAGGCCGGGCCGGACCGGGCCTGGGCGGGCCTCAAAAACTGACCCCGGGCTGGACCTTTTTTTTTAAACCGGGCTTTGCCCCGAGCTGGGCCGGTTATCTAGAGACCGGACTGGACCTGGACCAGATCAGGCCGGCCCATTGACACCCCTATATGAGATCCTGCAACCCCGCTATAACTAGTCGTTGCCTTTGGATCCGTAGGGGTGCGGCGCTGCTGTCCGCTGCATCCAACATCCATCTAATATGTTCACGATCTGGTTAAAGGTCCGGTTCAACTCAACTTTTTGGGTAAATTGAATCTAACCAACTTTTTTGGTGAACTGAATTAAACCGACTCGGTTCGATTCAAATGGAAAAAAAAATATGTTTAAAGGGACAATCCTAAGTTTCAAATTTAAGACCTCTCATTGGAAGAGAAAAACAGTGTTCATTGAATCACAGTTTTTTTGTGATATTATTATATTATTATATATATTTTTAATTTATTCAATTTTGTAATAAAAATCGAATCAAACCGTAAAATTTTTCAACCCGATTTAATCAAACTGTCGGTTTGATTCTTCGAGTTGAACCAAACACTAGATATGTGAGTAGATAAAAGTTTATTGTACTTGTCTACAATGTGACTAGACAACAAGTCCACGTGACATCCAACAATTTGATTGTCACTTTATCACCCCTCATACGAGGGATGCCACGTAAGTTATAGTCTAGTCACATTACACTTAAAATGTAGTGGACAAGTACAATAAATCTTTCTCTTGTGAGTAATGTTATTAAACTCAATACATACTGGGTAATCGCAATACATTCCACTTTCACACCCATCCCTCAGGTCATCACTTACACAAAGATTCGTCTAAAGCCTGCCAAATGACCTGCAATTGCCCACCTGACAGGTACAAGATACACAACTTCTTTTAAGCTTCCAGCTGAGCTCCCACCACCAAACACAAACAAATACTATATGCCGTGGCTTTAATGCTCAACAAAACGTCATCTGACAGCATTGGCTATTCAACAGTCCGTCGAAAAAATGAGAACCCAGAAAGCTAAAAAGGTTAAAAGAACCCTGCTAAATAAATAAATAAATAAAGCTGGAGTCTTTGGTAGAAGAAGATGCAAAAGGCATGGCGGCTTTCGTTTCAGGGCACACTTCTAAAAGGCTCCTCGTCTGCTGATCTTGTCAAGAATCGCCCCCCGCCCAGGAAAAGGATTCGAACACCCACTACTGTCTTTCCCGGACTGCCCGCTCGCCACAGCCCGATCGCCCCCATCTGCGCCGCCCACCCCAACCTCCCTTCTCAGCATCCGCATCTGTTGCTTCCTCTTCTGCTTCTGCCTCTCCCGCCTCTCCTCCCTCTTGTCCTTCCCTGACTCCTCCATGGAGCTATCTTCTTCTTCCTCCCCCACCGTGAACCTGAACCCCTTGCTCAGGAACCCCACCTTGGTCCCGTTCAAAGCTCCCGGCTTTTTGGCCTCGTGTACCCAGCAGCAATCTTTATCTGTAAACATTGGCTTCTTAGATGAACTGGCCGGTTTAATGGAGGATTTCTTGGCACCCGAGGCAGAGGACGCTGGTTTTGCGTCTTCTCTCTGAGATTGGAATCGCAAATCCTTCTTTGAACCGCCGAGTTCGCTGCTGTTCCGCTCGAATCCCCCGACATCCTTCCCCGGAGAACTCATTACAGTTCTTGTCGCCGAGGAGCCAGAACCCACGCCCAAGAAACCAACCTTGCTCGTAGCTCCATGGCTGCGGCCCTTCTGTCCATTTGAGGTGCTCTTCGCTCCTCCGCCACTGCGCAACCTGGGAATCCTCCCTCCCTTGGACGTCCCCAGCAGCCGGAAGTCCACCCGCCTCCAGCCTTCCTTGTCCTCGTTGTCCCACCCGAAGCGCTCGCTGATGTCGAGGAGATCCGCCACCGCGGACTCCGAGGGGGCGTAGGAATAGGCGGCGGCGGCGGAGGCCTTGTGGCCCACCCCAGTGAGGACCCTCTCGGCCGCCTCCCACTCCAGCCGGTCCCCATAGACGGGGTCCTGGAGAACCTCGTCGGCGAGCCTCGCCCACTCCTCGTAGTCCCGGGCCCGGAGGTTCTTGGAGACCCATGTCAAGTAGCTGGAAGGCAGCGTGCCCAGCATCTTCCCCCGGTGCCTGCCGAAGTCTATCACCCTGTCCCTCGCGGGGATTCTCGAAGATGACAGAGGCGGCTGCCCCGACGCGCCGCCGGAGGTGGGGGAGGAGGAGAAGGAAGCAGAGATGGGTTTGACGAGGCGAAGGCGATGGAAGGTCGGAGGAGAGCCATGGGAGGAGGACGGGTGAGCAAGGAGCGGCGGGCGAGGCAAGCGAAGAAGGGTCATGAGAGAAGCTGGGGAGTTTGGGGAGATGGGATTTGTGGTGGTGTTCTCTTTATCTCAAGCTTGCAACGGGCCCTGACCAACTAAGTCAAAAATTGAATTTTTTTTATTTATTTCACGAGTAAAATATTTGTCTAATCATTATGTTCATAAACATAAATAGATGTAAAATAACAATAGGTTCCATTGCTTGTACTTAAAGTTAGACGGTCAGATTTTTTTTTACCTGAATAATAATATTTTTTTTGTTTATTAGGTTAAGTCTGTTTGGATATCTAAATTTCGATAATTTTTTATGACTGAAAATATATCACAATTGTCTTCCACTGGAACTAAATTTCAATGTTATTGATCTCTATTTCGAAAAAAGTAACATTTACTATATATTTATAAATAGTTCTATGTGATTGATGATGTCTATGAGATTCCTAAACATTCATGTGCATATGAATGGTGTTTTTGACAACTTTTAACATCTATACGCAGATGAATCATGTATCGATGTCTTTGTCGTCTCATCACTCACCATGCGTACAAATGTTATGTAAATATACTCTTCTAAAAATGACTCAAGATTCCAAAACGTAAAATATAACTCATATTCCACTAATTGTTTAATCTTAAAATATGTTCATCTTCCTGTTCATACATATATAAATATATGAGAAATACTTATTACAAGATTATAGGTTACTTGGATGCACATCATAAATATGTCTAAGTTTATCATAAATTTATTTTTAATTGTAACTTTTGTTTGGAGACGTAAAAATGAATTAATCATAAACTCATTTAAGTTTATCATAAACACAAAATCTCCTCGTAACTATGTTTTCTATGAACAGGTTTATGGTGAAGACTTTTTTTGTAAATAGAGTTTAACAAAAATTCACTTACGTTTAAGAAAAGCTCCAAACATGAGTTAATAAAAAATACATTTACAATATATATTGTTGCTGCACAAGCAATGAGGGAGTTGACCGGAGTCAACCCAAGTGGGCCCCGAGGCGATGGCGAGGCGTTGTTATCCTGGGCAGCTTCAACTCGGACTTGCAAAGACCACCGAGCTACCTCGGTGGGGAAACACTCCGACGCCCAAGTCAAGCAAAAGGGAAAATAGGTAAGAGAATTTTTATGCCACGAGTAGCATACATTGTCTGAAACGTCTCCCTTTTTTTTATAGGGGGGGGCTCAGCCAGATAACTTTCCCCCTGCCTTAGTTAGCCATGCCTATTCCTTGTAGGGCCGTCGCCCCAAGGTAAGGGGCGTGATCACGTATGCTATCTTTTGGGCTGCAGCTGCGATTGCCAGCTGGGGGGAGGAGCTGTCGCGACCCGGGATTTCAGAGCCCTTCCTTGTTTGGTTTTGGAGAAGGTAAGACAGTTCGGTTTCCTTACATGGGGACGAAAAGATCTTTAGCCGAGGACCTTGTCGTCAATCCGACGACTTGGTCGACGTATTATTCGTGGGCCCTACCCGATTTCAACGTCGGCAGCAGTATCATTGGCCCCCCAGCTTCTTTTCGGATCTACGGGATCCGAGGAGAAGCCAGCGGAAATACCCCTTCGCCGTTGTTTCTACCGAGAATCTCTGTATGCATACGAATAATGGTCTCGTCATTCGTAGGCGACGGCTCTGACAGGAGGCATCGGAATCGTGCGCATTAATGGATGATTTGAGAGCCCGATCGGCGCGCGATCGCCTCGATCTCTCTGCTAATGATGGCAACCCGAAAGGCGGCAAGTGTTACCGATCCCGTGACCAGTACTTGACCGTCGAGCTTCTACATGTGGCGGCTTCTCCTCCATTCGATACCTTAGGCCCGCTTACGATCGTTTGATTCCGCCGTGGCTGTTGTTCTTATAAATTGCCGGCTTTGTCGCGAGAAAGAGTTTCACCTGCTTCTTCTTCCTGATGACCGCGGAGTGCTCTTCCGACGTCGCGCTCTTTCCCTTTCCCGCTTAAAAGCGTGTTGCCAGCTCAACCTTCGCTTGCTCTCCTACGAGGTAAGCAATGAGCCTAACGCCATCTCAGCCTTCTGACGAGGAATCCTCCTCTAGGACAGATACCGATGCCCCCTTCAACTATGACCCTAGGACCGGCACCTTCATTTATGGTCCGATAGAGGAGGGTTTTGTTTTGAGAGTCCGGCCTGGGAGGTATGTCCCTCGTACTCCTTCTGCACATACCTCCGGGGATCGTCATATGGCCGATAATGTCGATGATGCTTGGTGCGAGACAAACTCTGAGACTTTTAAGTGGATTAGGAAGCGCTTGAGCCCTACGCTTTCCGCCGATGTAGTGTTTTTTGCCAACAAGCATTTTCGAGCCCACTACGTCCAGGAGGGGGGGGGGGGTAGTGTTTACAATGGGCGGTTCGCGGCGGTTTGCGTTTCCCATTTCATCCTTTTGTCATAGCTCTGCTTTTCGAGCTTGGGGCCGCCCCTTCACAGTTGACGCCCAACGCGTGGCGGTCGGTCGTCGGGTTCCTGGCCCTCTGCGTGTCTGCTGTTGTGCCCCGACGCGCTCTGTCTTTTCTTCTATTGTTTCTCCGTGAAACCATTTGGCGACTGGCTGTATTTTGCGGCTCGTCGGGGCGTCAGCTCCTCAAGAATCTCCCGTCATTCGTGCATGGTGGAAGAGGGAATTTGTTTTCGTATATTCTCCCTCCGGTTGGCCTTTCCCGACCGAATGGTCCGAGGTCACGTTCGTCTTAAGGTGTTTGGGCCCCCCAAGCTTAGCAAGCCGAGCTCGTGGACTTCTCATACCTACGTGAGACGGAGAAACCTGACCTGACCGAACCATCCGACGAGTTGCTGAAGCTAATTGCTGAAGGCTCAGAAGGTCGTTGCGCATTGTTTTTGCTTTCTCTCATGACTTCTTTGGTGTTTTCTAACAGTTTGTTTGGTTTTTCATTTAAATAGTGATGGCCGAGATGACATCCCCGACGCGCAAGGCGAGGCCCGGCCCTTCTTGGGCGACATAGTGCGTGCTCGGAAGGATCGGCAACGGGTCGAGAAGCGCCCCTTGGAAGGTACCGAGGCTCCTGTCGTCGTCGCGAGGAAGGAGATGGAGGGGAGCTCGGAAGCAATTGCTTCGCCTCAAGCCGTCGGGGAGAGGCCGACGAAACGTCTCCACACTTTGACACCATCCTCTTCGGCCCTCCCGCAGGAGCCTACCGGGCCCAAGATAGCCTTTGACCCTGTCAATTGGGGCCAAACGTCGGTCCCCGTTGAGCTGAAAGCGGAGACCTTGGCGAAGTCGCCGCGGAGGCTAGTCGGCGAGTTTTACGCCACGGTCTTGGCGCAAATGGAGAATTATGATGCCTTCGTTTATCGAGCCGAGGTGAAGACCAAATCTTTGAGCAAGCGTGTCGCCGAGGTAGAGGCGGCGGTTGCTTCTGAGAAGTCCCTTCGTCAGAAGGATGCCGAGGAAGCGAAGAAGATCGAGGGTGAGGTCAGGGCGCAACTTGATTCTGCGAACAAGGCCCTCAATGCCGAGAAGGAAGCGCTTCAGATGGTGAAGTTGACCCTCACCACCGAGATTGAGTCGTTCAAGGTGTACCGCGAGAAGACCGCACAGCTCGTGTCGGATGAACGAGACGCGGTGATACAAGAGTATCGTTCTTCCGAGGAGCTTGCCGAGAGATAACCCTATATCACGAGGGCTATAATGACTGCCTGGCTCGTGTTGCGGAGCAGTTTCTCGATCTTTCGGCCGTCCGCGGGGCAAAGCAGGATGTGAAGGAGGCTGCCACCGTCGTCGTTGATGAAGCTATGTCAAAAGCGGCTGACGAGATTTATGTTGAAGCGGCCCGAGAGGTGGTGGCCGAGGAGGTTGCGGCCAGGAAACTTGAGTTCATGTAATTTTCTCTTTTGTCGAACTTTGCGCTGATGCGCTTACTTTTAATCGGTTGTGAACGACTTTGCTGTGTGACGGAATGCATGTGCGACCTCGCACGATGACAAAGTGTCGGAGCGACCCTGTTTGTTTAGACGAGTGCCAAAGCGACCTCGTGTACTTTAGAGTGCCGAAGCGACCTCGTTTACTTAGAAGAGTGCCGAAGCGACCTCGTTTTTCTTAGAAGAGTGCCGAAGCGACCTCGTTTATCTAGAAGAGTGCCGAAGCGACCTCGTTTACTTAGAAGAGTGCTGAAGCGACCTCGTTTTTCTGAAGAGTGCCGAAGCGACCTCGTTTACTTTAGAGTGCCGAAGCGACCTCGTTTAGAAGAGTGCCAAAGCGACCTCATTTACTTTAGAGTGCCGAAGCGACCTCGTTTGAATGGAATGACACGATTGCCTGCCACCTCGGTCGGGCATAATATTTGCGCAGGTGCTCGGCATTCCACGTCCTTGGAATGGCAGATCCTTCGAGGTTCTCGAGCCTATAGGCGCCTTGGCCGAGGTTTTCCGTTACGCGATAGAGTCCTTCCCAGGCGGCTGACAATTTCCCGACGGCAGACCCGGGGTCCGATACCGATAGTTTCCTTAGGACCAAACTGCCGACGTTGAAGCTTCTTTCCTTGACGTTCCTGTCGAAGCGTCTTTTCACTCTTCTACGATATGCTTCCATTCTTTCCGATGCTTTTCCTCACTTTTCTTCGATCAGGTCAAGCTCGGAGCGGAGTGAAGCTTCGTTTAAGTCGTGATGAAAGCCGACGACTCTTCCCGAAGGTGCGAGCATCTCCACCGGTGTCACGGCTTCTACTCTGAAGGCGAGGGCATAAGGAGACTCTTGGGTTGCTTCCCGTGGTGTTGTACGGTATGCCCACAAGACGTGGAGGAGCTCTTCCGCCCACCGACCCCTGTGGTCTTCTAATCTTCGCTTCAGTCCGTCCAGAATTGTTCGGTTCGTCACCTCGGCGAGCCTGTTGGATTGCGGGTGTGCTACCGAGGAGAATCGGTGATCTATCCCCAAGGCTGAGCAGTTCCTGCGAAAGCGGGCGTTATCGAACTGTCTGCCAATGTCGGTCACGATCGTCCTGGGGACGCCGAACCTGCATATAACATTCTTCCAAACAAAACCCCAGGCGTTGGCGTCGGTGATTTTCGCCAGTGATTCGGCTTCTACCCATTTGGTGAAATAATCTACAGCCACTATAATGAATTTCCTTTGGCCGGTGGCTGGCGGAAATGGGCCGAGGATGTCCATACCCCATTGAGCGAAAGGCCAAGGTGAGACGAGCTGGGTGAGTTCTGCTGGAGGTCGTCGGTGAACTTATCGAAGAGTTGGCATTGGTGACATTTTTGAACGTACCTCTCGGCGTCTTTTAACATGGTGGGCCACCAAAAGCCTTGCCGCGTGATCCTTCTGACGAGGGAACGCGCCCCCGCATGGCTTCCGCAGGTTCCCTCGTGCACTTCTCGTATGATCTCCTCGACCAGATTTGCATAAATGCATCGGAGGTGCGGGTAGCTAAACCCTCTTCTGTATAGATCTTCCCCGACGAGGAAGAATCTAGCTGCTCGTCTCCTTGTCTTGCCGGCTTCTAATTTGTCGTCGGGGAGGAGGCCGCTTTTGATGAATTCTATCAAAGGAGTCATCCATGTTGTCGGGGTGTTGGCGCACATAACCTCTTTAGCCGATGTGGATGGCTCGACGAGCTCTTCGATTAGCACAGAAGATCGTCCTTCTGATGATGAAGCGAACTTGGACAACGCGTCCACCTGCGAGTTTTCTGCTCGCGGGATTTTTATTAGCTCGGCTGAATCGAATTCAGCTAGCAATTGGTTGACCTTGATCTGGTATGAGGCTAGCTTTGCCTCTTTTGCCTCGAACTCGTTCGCCACTTGGCTTACAACCAGCTGAGAATCGCTGAAACGGAGACTCTTTCCGCTCCGAGGGACTCGCCCGCTTTAGTTCTGAGATTACAGCCTCGTATTCGGCCACGTTATTAGAGGCTTCGAAACCGAAACGAACGGCGTACCTTAGGGTTAGTCCGTCTGGGGAGTGGAGAACCACTCCTGCGCCGCTTCCTTGGGCATTTGATGCTCCGTCGACGAAAACTTTCCAACGACTGTTATCTTTTTCTTCTTCTTCTTCCTCGGGCCCCCTCGTCGTTCCTTCGGAGATGAAGTCCACCAGAGCCTGTGCCTTTATCGCGACCCGAGGTTTGTAGTCGATGTCGAACTCACCGAGCTCTATGGCCCACTTTGCCAACCTTCCCGAGACCTCGGGTCGGGTTAGGACCTGCTTGATTGGGACGTCGGTAAGGACGACGACTTTGTGTGCTTGAAAATATGGACGTAGCCTTCTTGCTGCCATCACGAGTGCGTACGCGATCCTTTCGAGGTCGGTATAACGCTGCTCGGCTCCGCGCAGTGCTTTGCTGGTGTAGTATACTGGAAGGTGGTGGCCATTTTCATCTCGTACGAGCACCGAGCTGATAGAGTGGGTTGTTGCCGACAGGTATAATAACAGTTCTTCTCCGGCAATGGGCTTACTCAGTGTCGGCACATGCGCTAGGTGTGTTTTCAGGTCGTTGAAAGCCTGTTGGCACTCCTCGGTCCATTCGAATCGTCCTTTACGTAATACCTCGAAGAAGGGTCTGCACCGCTCCGCTGACCTGGACATGAATCTAATCAAAGCAGTGATACGACCATTGAGACGTTGTACCTCTTTAATTGTCCTCGGCGGCGTCATGTTCAAGATGGCTTGTATCTTGTCGGGGTTGATTTCGATTCCTCTGTTGGAGACGAGGTAGCCTAGGAATTTTCCTGCGCGTACGCCGAAGACGCACTTCTCGGGGTTGAGCTTCATCCCGAATTGCCTAAGTACCTTGAATGTCTCGGCTAGGTCTTTGATGTGGTCCTCGGCGCATCGACTTTTTACCAGCATATCGTCGATATAGATTTCCATTGTTTTCCCGATCTGTTCCTCGAACATTGTGTTGACGAGTCGCTGGTATGTTGCCCCTACATTTTTTAATCCAACGGCATGCGAGTGAAGCAGTATAAACCTTTTTCCGTAATGAATGAGGTCTTCTCTTCATCGTCGAGCGCCATCCTGATTTGATGATACCCTGAGTATGCGTTGAGAACTGAGGAACTCGTGTCCCGCCGTGGAGTCAACGAGTTGATCGATTCTAGGCAGGGGTTAGTTGTCCTTAGGGCACGCTTTGTTCGGTCGGTGAAGTCCACGCACATCCTCCACTTCCCGTTGCCTTGCGTACAAGGACGACTTAGCGACCCACTCGGGGTAAACGGTTTCTTACAGTCCCTGCGCGTAGATATTTCGTGAGGTTGTCGTCAACAGCCTTTTGTCGGTCTCCTGACAGTGGCCTCTTCTTCTGACGAATTGGCCTCGCCTCAGCGCTAACGTTCAAGTGGTGCTGGATGATGTTAGGATCGATGTCGGTGAGGTCGTCGTCCGACCAAGCGAAGACGTCGGTGTTCTTTCTGAGGAAGCTGACGATTTCCTCATTTAGGTCCCCAAGTTCGCAGCCGACCACCAGGTTCCCGTTGGCGACGGTTATGAGTTTGGTTTGTTCGGCCGGTTCGTGCCTTGCAATATTTTCATCAGAAGAAGGTAAGTACTCAGAATCAGCTATTGCTTTTGCTTTTATTGAATTGACATAACACCGTCTGGCCTCGGTCTGGTTTCCCAGACCTCGCCTATCCCTCCCGGGGTTGGGAATTTCATTTTTTGATGATAAGTCGATGGGACGCCACCTAACTTTCCCAAAAGGCCCCGGCCAAAGATAGCGTTGTCCTGACTTTACCTTTACACAAGGAAGTCAGCCTCAACTATTACATGACGAGTCAGGTGCCAAGGTGACTTTCAGTTTTATCGACCCTTCGGCGTTGACGGGTGTCCCGTTAAAATCGAACAGGGGGTTGCGACCGGTTTGAGGTCGGCGCTCAAATTATCATTTTGACAAAGCAGTCATAAAATAAGAATGTCCGGGGCTGCTCCATTATCAACAAGATACGGTGTACATTATATCCGTCGACGTCGGCCTGTATTACCCGCGTCGTCGTGGGGAAAGTGACCCCGATGATGTCCGCGTCGGAGAATGTGATGACGCCTCCTCCTTTTAGAAGTGTGCTTAAGTATAATATTATACATACGTGTGTGAATTATTTAATTATGAGGAGGTGCCCATTGTATTTAATTATTTTAATGCACGTAGTTAGTGTTATGGATGTGCGTATGTATACATACATGTGTTATCCTTGTTTAAATAATATTTATCTACTTTAAGCGTGTTGAATTATTTAGGGTGTGTAAAGTACTTAGATGATAATATGCATACAATATTTACTAATAATGGACACATTTTATCATAAGTTCATGTGTAATGTATGTAATTATGCAATGTGTACGTATGTGTGCATATATGTATGTATTGATGCATATTGTTCTTAATTATGATTAGTGTAAGTTGTATTATTAAATATTACATAATGTAAGTATTTATGTGGTAAGATATATGGAATTATTTTTACATATACTAAATTATTTTGTGCATTTATACATTTAATTTTAGGTCTGACAGTGTTTCGGCTGCACAGTGCTGCTGGCGGCCAGGACCTGGACGCCAAGGCACTGCTGGCGTCCAGCCCTGGACGCCAACCCCAGTGGGCGGCCACCCCTGGACGCCAACCTCATTCTGGCTGCCAGACCTTGACGTCAACTGCCAGGTTGACTATAATCGATGTTGACGTTAATATCCTGATGTGTAACGGTTCCAGAATTATTAATGTCCGTGCTTTGGCTAGTTCCAGATTAGGAAACCCTTCCTAAACCTTGGGTAACCTACCCTAATGCGTACCCCAACCCTTGAACCTATAAAATACCCACTCTAGGACGAGGGAAAGGCTTTTAACATTTGATGAAAACCCTAGCTCCGAGATGGTGAAAAGCTGAACTTTAGAAGGCCGGATCCATCAACTGGAGGTGTTCCCCGAAGAGTTACAGCATCTGGAGGATAGCCTATACATAGAGGAAGAGATCCCAACTCCGAGGAGCCATCTACATCGACAGGAGAAAAGATCTAAGGCGTTTCCGAGCACCTTTTTGGCAGAGCCGAAAAGGGCTTCACCGACGATTCTGATCTTTGTAGATTTTTTTAAGAGGCAAGTAACCTAGATCTTGATCCTATACATGTCCCCTAAGTCCTAGGTATTTTTACGGATTTTTCCTCGCGTCCTGGAACCCCGAATTCACCCCTGTATGAAAAGTCGTATGTATGTGCTGCTGGGAGCAAGTAGAAGGCAACATAGGTTGCAGTCAAGTTCTTCAGTTGAAGTTGACGGCAACATCCCTTGACGTCTACTTCTTCAAGACCTGAAAATGTGCTTTTTGATTTTGTTACGTTGTTTAACTGACTTCTGGACATAGTTAAATACTGATATTTTTATTGGTGATCGTATAGAGTCATTAGGTCATGTCATAATGTTGCCTAAATTTTTTGTGAACCGTGTTAATTATGAAAATTCAATAACTGTACTATGTGCACCATATAAGCATGTTTGAATATGGCATAAATGGAATGATTGTAAGTTAGGATTGCATAAATCTTACATGACAGTATGAGTACTAATATCTGACTTCTAAACTGTTAGTACACAAACATGATCATATGTACCATGTTTAATGATGTTTCGATAAATATGACTGAAATCTGTTTTAAATTGTAGAATTATATTTACTGTTCGAAAAATCCAGAAAATTGAAGATGTGATGTGTTTACTGTTAGTACCTTGGATAAAAATTTGGAACTAATCTGATGACAGTAATTGTAATTATTAGTTAAACTATGTTGATTATTCATATTTGATATGATAAAAACTAATCTTATGTAATTCAGTAATTTGCTGCATGTTTAGAATTGTAATAGGATTGTTTACTTCTGAAAACCATAGTATCATGATCAAGTCAAATGAGATATAGGCAAATGGTAAATAAGGTATGAAAAGGGATTAAATAGTATATGAACAATACGTGACTAGTTGTGAAAATGTGAATGAGTGAATGTGTATAATTGGGCCAAGGAATGACACTGCTACCCTAGAGGTATCGAGAGCTGTACATAGAAAAGTCCCTATGGAAGGCTCTACATTGTAAAATTTTGTCCTAAAGGCATTAGGAAAAATCTGGAGGTGGACAAGTACCACTGGATAGGGTGGAGAGGGCTTCTCCCGGTCTGCGCAGTTACCAAGATTCACCACTTCATTTCCTAGGTGGTGGGTATGTGATATGAGTTATGTGATATGAGTTGTGTTATGAGTTATGTGCTATGAGATGCGATGAGTTATGAGTATGAGATATTTGTTTGTGTCCTCAAAAGGTAGTTAGGACTATGTGTCATGGCATCTTAAGTTATTGAAATATGAATAAGTGTACAATGATATGCAAAAGTGGCATGTGATGAGTGCAAATGACATAATACGTGATAAATAAAATGAAAGAGTAAACAAGATGAGGATTATGTGAAGAACGAGTAAGGAAAAGTTAATGTTAATAAGAATATGCTTACATGTGAAAACTAATATGTTAATGCAATACGTTCATATAATTTCATGTATTAGTTATCCTAATTGCAATATCATGTTTAGTATCATGTTATGTGTTTTATTTCTTTTTATGAGATAGTGCACGTGAATCAACATACGTCATGATGCTCTTATGTAACATGAAAAATGAGCATGTGGATTCCTAAAAGAGTGGGATTGTGTGTGAATAAGATTAATTCATGTAATTGAGGTTATTCCATGTCAAAACAGCAAGTAAAATATATTTATGAATATGTTAAACACAAAGAAGAATCTTTGGATTTTACACTAGATGTGATGAGTACTTAGTGTAGAGTTGCATGTTTAAATTGTTTAGTATTGCCAATTAAATTATCTTTGTTCTAGACTCTACAATTCATGCTATAAAAATTTGAAACCATGCATATGTGATTTACTTACATTAAAACAGCAAGCAAAATGTGAAATTTAATATGAAAAGTACATGTGAAAAATAAATAGTCATCATTGCTAGGTTGTTCATTTCTTTATGCTAAATTCTATGCTCTAGTTGTAGAATTTCATCATGAATGAATTAATGTGTGAATGAATGTTTCATGCCAAATGTTAGGTGTAAAGAATATGTTCAAGTGTATAATATTAGTATCCACGAATTTAAATAAACATGTAATAGAGCAAAGTATGGTTAAGCGATTTAGAAATGTGTTGATAGTTAAAAGTATGTCCATGCATATTCTTGTAAATTAAATGATAGTGTGTATTCTTTAGGGATTAATAGCTTAATGTGAATGTGATATGTTTAAGATTAAGTTTTTATTACTTGCTGAGTTTTTGGACTCACCTTGCTTCGGCGTACAGGTTGACAGGTATCCCGTGCTAGGGGGAGAGACGCTATCTTGGAGGAGAGGCTTTTGAGGAGCAAGTAGTAGTTGTATTTTTCCTTTCATAGTTTGAATAAAAATGTTATTTGGACAATATAGCTCTTTCTTCATGTAATAATGTGGACATTGTCGTTCTATTTTTGCACTATATAGACTGTAGAATATGGGATGGTGATGGACTAAATTGTTGAATTTATTCCGCTGAAATCATTTGCTATCTACATACTTTTCAACCTATCGGCTAGTGTTGGGTTTTATCCCACTGTAATGACGCTCTTTATACCGATGGGGATTGGTATAATCGTACCGGTATGAGGAGGGTCGTTACAGAGCAAGTCGGATAGGCTCACCGGGGGCTTTTTGGCGATGGAAGCTTCGAACGGGGCGTTCGAACACACCCTCGTTAGAATATTGACCGCGGTCCTCAGGTCCAAGTCCACCACCTTCATAATTTCCAGCTGAAATCTTTTCACAAAATCTCGGAACATCTCCCCCTCTTTTTGCGCAACGAGCCAAGATCGTAGGTGCAAAGAGAGTGCTGCACTGTGTTGTAGAAGTGATCCAGGAATCGTTGCGCCAAGTCGGCAAAGTCAGCCACCGATCGGGGGGGGAAGCGACTTGAACCACTGCAAAGCTGCATCATCCAGAGTGGACATAAATGCGCGACATTTTAGGGCGTCATTGATATTTACCATTTTTATCTGCCCTTGGAAATGATCAAGGTGATGGACGGGTTTCGTCGTTCCGTTATAGCACCTAAATTTTGGCAGTTGCAATTTGTCTGGTACAGCTGCCGACGTGATTTCCTCGACAAAGGGGGAGGTGGCCAAGAGTGTAGCTACCGAAGGGGCGCGTGTTCCTCGCTGCAGCACCTCGATTTTTCTGTTCATTTCCTGCAAGTCATCTTTCCATCGAGGGTCGACAGCAGGGTTGGATTCTGCTGAGAAGTGATCGGTGACGACGTCGGTTCTTGCGGAGAGCTCTACTTGCACGGCCTGGACGGTCGGCGGCAGGGCGTCGACCTGGACGGGTCCCTGCGCTAAAAGAACAGAAGGGGGGCGTTGATCATCAGTGCGGCTGACCGTCGCAGCGGGAGGGGCTTGATTAGGGTGAATATCCGCCGCTTGGGTGGCTGGCTCCCGATGCTCCGGAGGTGCCTGCCGCTCTTGCTCCAGCCTCAGGAGCACTTGCTGAACATTTGCCAGGATTTGTTCGACGCGCTCCAGGCATGACGATGTAGTCGAATCTTGTTCTCCTGCTCCTGAGTTGTCACCAGCCATCTCATCCATCACAGTGGTGGGAAGCATTTCATCACCGGACGAGCGAACGATTGCCTTCACCTTCGGTGCCATGAGGAGTGGCTTTTTGCTCGAAGCAAAGGTTCCCACAGACGGCGCCAAATGTTGCTGCACAAGCAATGAGGGAGTTGACTGAAGTCAACCCAAGTGGGCCCCGAGGCGATGGCGAGGCGTTGTTATCCTGGGCAGCTTCAACTCGGACCTGCAAAGACCACCGAGCTACCTCGGTGGGGAAACACTCTAACGCCCAAGTCAAGCAAAAGGGAAAAGAGGTAAGAGAATTTTTATGCCACGAGTAGCATACCTTGGTCTGAAGCGTCTCCCTTGTTTTTATAGGGGGGGGCTTAGCCAGATAAGCTTTCCCCCTGCCTTAGTTAGCCATGCCTATTTCCTTGTAGGGCCGTCGCCCCAAGGTAAGGGGCGTGATCAACGGATGCTATCTTTTGGGCTGCAACTGGCGATTGCCAGCTGGGGATGGAGGAGCTGTCACGACCCGGGATTTCAGAGCCCTTCCTTGTTTGGTTTTGGAGAAGGTAAAGACAGTTCGGGTTTCCTTACATGGGGACGAAAAGATCTTTAGCCGAGGACCTTGTCGTTAATCCCGACGACTTGGTCGACGGTATTATTCGTGAGCCCTACCCGGGTTCAACGCCGGCGGCAGTATCAGTCTATTAAAAATATATTTATGATAATTGTATTCATATTTTTATAAATTATATCCAAACAGACCCGTCTTACAATAAAATCTATGTGAGCTACAAGACCACTCATCCTGTTAGTGGGAAAAGAGGAGATAGGATTTTTTTTTTTTTGTAGCCACTGGAAAATCCAGCGCCACCCCAGGATCGAACACCGGGTGGGCCGCTACCACCCCACCCCAATGTCAAACCCGCCTATGGCGGGAGACAAGAAGAGATAGGGATTTGCAAGACCTTTCAACAAAGGATGATCACAAAAATTTTATTGCAAGATTAGTCTTACAAAAAATTCCTTCTTGGATTTTGATGGTGACAATTTTTTTAGATTTGAATGCTAACAACTTTTTAAAAATGTGTAGATGAGGGTTTATAAAAGGTCAAGTACATATATTTTGGATGATCAAAGTTTGGATATTGTGAATATTTCAGTGGAGGTTGATGTATATAGCGGCATAAATAAAGTTCAAAGCAAATACATATAAGATGCATATTATATAATATTAATAATTATTATAATAAATTCAATTTATTCAGTTTGATGCAATTTCACAACGTGTGAAACCGTAGTTAACGGATTGAGAACTTCAAACTAAATCAATCGGTCTGGTTTAATTTTTCGATTTGAACTATCTTAGTTTTTCATGTGTTCTATGTGATCTTGCATTTTTTTCTTCTTCTTCAATGTTTTTGCAGGGATTGGAGCACGAATTAATGTGAATTGATCAAGATCATCTCCAGATCGTGATTGGGTGATGAAGTGAAGCTAGAGGAAGGCCTGATGTTGGTTTTTAAAGTGCTAGGGAAGGTCATCTACATAGGGGGCCGAGCTTGGTCTTTTTGATGTAGTGTATTGTGTTTCTTCGAGGTTGAGGCGCTTGAATCGACAAGGGAGCAAGGACTTGGAGCTGAAACTTGAAGGTCGACGGAGATGAAGGTGACCCGAGAAGGATTTCTACACCAACTTTCTTGAAGCTTATGGGCGAAATTCATGTAAGGGGAAATCTGAACATCATCTATTCATCTTCTTTCTACTTGGGTCTGAGTTTTAATAGATGTAATGAATGCTTAACTTGATTCATCGATGTGTGTCGCTGTTCATTTCTCCTGTACCTCTTCATGTGATTGTGGATGGCATGCTCAAACTCTCTCTCTCTCTCTCTCTCTCTCTCTCTCTCTCTCTCCCTTCGTCTATGTCCACCATCTTCAATTCTATCTGTTTATCTCATATTTGTCTTCAAATCCTATTGGAAAACCTTCGCATGGTACTGAACAGAATCCTTGTAGCTCAATGCCCCTCCAAAAGGGATCGTTACTGGGACTCACGTGGGTGTGTGCCTTCCTCCCCACTACGGAACTTTGTTCCCAAAACGAATCATACTCTAGTTTGCCTGTTGAATGTTCTTGAAAGTGTTCATGGGATAGAGTTGATAACCTTCTCACAATCAACACATTACAGCTAGTACCCTCCAGATCTGTACAAGTGATACCCAAAAGAGTAAAAACACACATCTCACGGTGTTGCCATGGGGACACACAAACTCAAAAGTTTCAGGCCAAATCCACCTTGCATGCCAAAACCGAAAGGCCCCAAAGGGTCTGCTAGCCGCTGGCTCAAATCAAAAGGTTTGCCATGAAACCATCTGAGCCTAAAAACGACCCAGAATGGTACCAGTTTACCACACGTAACAAGAAGAACAAGACAACAGACCACGGGGACCTGACACTGTTAAGGAAAAAGGCTGTAAGAACTTCTTCCTCAGTAGTTTTCCCCATGGCTAGCTGCAGCAGCATGAACGAAAACAAGACAGGAGGAGGCCGCATGGCCTGCCACCGTTAAAAAAGCTTTTAAGAACTTCTTCTTCCTCAGTCGTTTCCCCACAGCTAGCTGCAGTAGCAGCCTTCCCCTGTTGAGCTGGGCACGGCCCAAATGCAGAGGGGAGGGGAGGGGAGCAGATCAGACGACGGGGAGACGTGGTGGAGAGCCGGAGGGGACGACGAAGACGGCGCCGCCGTCGTCGAAGTTCTGCGAGTAGCTCTCGGGGTCGTAGCCGAAGCGGGCGCGGCGGCCCGCGCGGGCGCTGTGCCGCCACTGCGACCGGAACCGCCACAGCAGCTGCCGGAGGGGGGGCACCGCGGCGCACCGGCGCCAGTGGGCGTGCGCGAGCGGCCCCGGGGCGTCTCCGCCGGCGGTGGCTGCTGGGGGGCGCCCCATGGCGTGGATCCGCTTCCTGCCGTTGCAGAGGCCCAAGCTGAGCATCCTCCTGCTGGCCGCCCGCTGGCGTCCACCCCTCCGCGACGCGGCCGGCATGGATGACGTTTATAAGATCCAACACATGGTGTTGGGGGGCACACAGAAAAGCGGAAAGGGGAGGGGGGACATCGAACAACTGTCGGCGGGACCCGGGGGTTGGCGCCACCACCTCCACTCGACCACCAACACCAACGCCAACAGTGGTGGGGGTGGAACCAAGGGTGTTCAAAATATATGATCTAAATCGAATCGATCGGTTCGATTTCACGGGTCTTATAATTTATATATATCTATAACTAATTAATAATATATACTAACACAAAAATATTTGTAGCACAGTTGGTTAACTGTTTGAACGCACGCATCTCCGCATAGAGTCGACCGTCGCGACTGCTATTAAAATCTATCTTTTGGGCAAATTTCGATTCAAATCAAATCGATTCGATTAAAAAATCAAATTTATTTAATTTTAAAGAAAAATAAGAATGAATCGAACTGAATCAAATCAAACGGTATTCATTCTTAGGTGGAAGGGGATGGGATGGTGAGGAATTTCTTAATGGAGGGTAAACGCTTGGGGTGAAGGGGAAGGCATCTCTCCAAGTTGGAGGCTACTTTTTGGGGGTGACACCCAACTGGCTTCTGTGGTGGTGTTGAATGGGAGGAAAATTTGAAGAGAAATATTTATTACAATATATTTTTAGTGTATTTTTAACTTTTTTATTAGGAGGATATAAAATATAGTAATATATTGGTCAATGAAAGAGGTTTAAAGTGAATTAAAAGTGTATTAAAAAAATATAGTATAAACCCTATCTTGAGAAGTGACAAACATCCTTAGTTGCTAGGTCTTGACTTTGGAATCCACAAATATTAATCGCTCGACCCACAAAGCCACATAGGATGAGGATTTTTTGTTACAAAAAAAAAAGACAAACATCTTTAGTTTATGTCATTTTAGAACGATCAAATATTACGTATATTTAGGACAGATAATATATACTTATCTTAATATAGAAGATTTCTCAACATCTTTTTGGGAGGGTGGGTGGAAAGCTAGTTTTGACCTTGATTGTTAAGAAGGAAATATGGTTTCTTAACGTACCTCTGTAACACAGGTCCACGGCCACTATAAACAAAATACTTGGATGGTCCAAGATGGTGGGTTCAGTAGGTACATGGAAGTGGATCGCCTACACAATATTATCGAGCACTTCAATAATTTACAATAGTTAGAAAGTGCAATGAGACTATTCTTTGAACAGCAGGAACATCATCCGTTCAAGAATTTGAATGCCTGTGTTCCTAAACATTAACTATGAGTTAGTACGATCATTTAATTTAGAACAAATTAATTAGAAATTCTTAAAAGATATTTGACTTATTTTTTAGTCTCTGACAAAACTATAACTCGTTAAAATGTTATCTTCTGTTACAATATACGTTAAACTATGTTACAATAAGAACCTCCCAATTATAGTCAAAGACTTTTAATTAATTTTTTCTTTAATTTATCAGTGCAAACAGTCTTTAAATTGTGAAAAACATTTATTTTTCAACTAGACACGTCATTGGTCTGAGTGCTAAATTCCACACTCTATTGGTGCTGTGAATCTTAGACACCTAACTAATGACGTATTTTAGTTAGACAAAAATATTTTTGATTTAATGAGAAATAAGTGTTTCTCTTAATTTATCAGTGCAATCTCTCTAACTATTCAAAGTGTATTATAAAAGCATGTTGAGAACCTGTTCTAGAAACCGTCATCCAAAACAAATATTGTTAAGTGAGGGGCTATATAAATCTTATCGTGATCTCTTTTGTTTCAAATGGTCTTTTTCTTTTTGACAAAGTTCAAATGGTTTATTTACTACTAAGTATTTGCACAAGGTAAAAGACATGAAGTGAGAGCTACAGCTTGGTACAATGCAGCTGGCCGCTGTGAAGTCCCCCACCAGGAGGTCCCTAAAACTGGTCACCGTACCAACGCGCTGAGACCAGCACTGACAACTCTGTGGATGGCGTAGAGAACTCGCAGTGTCACTGTCCGTCCAACAACAAAAGATCAAAGTTACTTTTTTTCTGGATTTAGGACTCTTCACGTTAATCTTATTTTGGATTAGATTTTTTTTTTTCAGCTCATGAATTGTGCCGCTTTATAATCTTATGTTATTTTATAGCCATTGCTGGAAATCCAGGATAACCCTTACTCATGCTGTTGGAAGCAAACTTTCAGAAGCGCGTTCTTTAAATAAAAAATGAGATTGGATAAGTTATTCTTTCAGCTTAACAGTTTGTGATGAGTCTTTTTTTCTTCCCAAAGATGACCAGATTGGAATCATTGGATGAGGTAAAATCTGGAAAACATGAGAGATGGGTATGCTACTAATAAGTCTTCGTTTAAACTCCGTTAACGTACCGAAATATACCGGTAGTGATTAGATTGACGGCACCAACGAAGTTGCAGGTTTGGATTACGTTTCTAACCATTAGATCTTATTCCTTCTATAAGCAGACCAGTATTTAAGGCCAAAGTTTGTCGGATCCAACGAATTAAAATGATCTCATTTTTAGTGGTATGATAAACGTATCATACCGTACTATATTAATATGTTTAAAAATTTTAACCAAACTTTTAAAAAAAAAATAAAAATAGTATTACTCATACATATCAAGTCGGACGGAGATTCAAAATTTTTTGGACACAGTACCAACTAAGAGTGAATATGGTTCAGTTCAATCCGATTCACCCCATTTTTTAAGGTGAACTGAAATCAAATCGAACAGAACCAAACCAGTTCGATTTGATTTGAACCGGAAAAAAAAAAACACACACATATAAGGGCGGTCCGACGGACAGCCCATGAGAAATGGAAAGCACTAGTTTATTGGGCTAAACTTGCCATTGTCATATTATTTATTATTAAATATATTTAATATATATCATTTCCCAATAAAGAATGGAACTGAACCGTGAGACTCTTCAACCTGAACCGAACTGACCTGGTCGGTTTGGTTTGGTTTGGTTTGATTTTTTGGATTGATTCGTTTAATAAACACCCATAATGCCAACTGTGTCGATGTGGCACGGCCAACCGAGCTAAAGACTTGATAAACAGATATCAATAAATATGAAAATTGCTTGACACACGTTCTAAGGTGAGCTCTAAATATATCTGTTTAAGATGGACAATATTTACATACTCTAATACTTGCCTAAAATTTTTCTCATTAATATGTATAGCTTCTCATTGTGATAGACCCAGTGAGAGTGCACATGAGACTGAACAGCAGAGATCTTTATACAGGCCTTTCTCCACTTGTCTTTGAGATGTAACCACTCCCTGTAATGAGATATCTATCCATGTCCATCTATTTCTAAGGTAATTGTTCCCATGAAAAGACACGGATGGAAGGGGATGGGAATCTTGCTTTAGATGGGAGGGGGACCAATCAAGAAAGTGGGCCTAAGAAAGTGTTCTGTATAAGCATCCTTGGCATCACTTTGGTGCATCAGCCTAGGGGTCCTCGATGTTGAGGGGATAAATAATGCAATAACAAAGTAAGGCATGGCATGGCAACAAGGGTCTTGCTTTCACAAATTGACTTCAGCCTCTAACTGGGGGCAGGTAGCCATCAAGGAGAAGAATAGTATGGAAGAGGAATGTTAATTTGTAAGGTTAATTTTATAATAATGATAGTGGATGGTAGGAAAACAACTTCATTCCTTAAAAGTGGATGTTTTTTTTTACTCTTCTCCAATAAAATTAGTTTCTTTCAGTCCACTTTAATATTATTATAAAATTGATCTTGCAATAAGAACTAAATATAGAAAGAATGCATCAACATCATGTAGGAATAAAGCTGTAAAAACTAAGTCATCTTAGGCAACTGACAGAAGAAAGTGGCGTGGGAAACATGGAGCGACAGCATATGTAGATTGTAAGGACCAGGTAGTTCTCATGTGGTAAGCACATGCCATGTTGGACGAGGAATAACTTGGCAGAGCCGCAGAAACGAAGGACAACCAGCAAAAGCATGGAGTAACTATTCCAAAATTATACAAGATTGAACTACTTGGGATTATGGGTTTCTCCAATGTTTCAAATCACTTTGTGATGAACACAACGGTGCTAAGTTAATGTTGATCCGTTACTCCAGGCACGCTCATGCAGCGTTTTCCTTTCCTCACTCACACGGCGCTGGCCACCACAATTTCTTCTTTCATCTCTCTCTAACTTCGATGCAGAATTGCAGAGTCAGCATGCCCAATTGTGTTGAGACAATTCTGTGTGCACTTTAGGTTTTCAGTGATAATTGAGGAATACATTTGTCAATTGTATTTTTTAGTGTTTTTTTTCGGTATGTTAAGTCAGTTGACTTAGTCTTAACCTGTCCCAAGTTCAACACCCAAGAGTCAGTATGCCCAATTGTGTTGAGATAATTGTGTGCACTTTAGGTGTTCAGTGATAATTGAGGAATATATTTGTCAATTGTATTTTTTAGTGTTTTTTTTTTCTGTATGTTAAGTCAGTTGACTTAGTCTTAACCTGTCCCAAGTTCAACACCCAAGACCTGCACTTAAATCTTATTTATTTATAAAAATTTTAAAAATCACTTAATAATCTTGATAGATTTGAGAATTGAATTGCCTCCTGATGTACAACAAAGCGCCATATCAATCGGGTCACTCTTTATGTACTTTTTTAGTACACTTGCAACAATATACCATCAATACATTGGATAATGAGAAGACAAAAAATACAATTGATAAGGAGGAGAGAAAAAAAGGGAAAAAGAGGAAGTAAAGTCTCTTCGCCCAAGAAAATAAAGAAAAAAATGAGCAACTTTAAGAAAGCGCATTCATCTTTCTGCTACTTGAAAGAACAATCAATCGTGGGATAACGTTTACACATGCTATATTGTAGATTGATTAAGATGCTATGTGGAGTAAAAAGATGTAATTGTTATAAGCAAAATTGCATTTTTTAATGTTGAACTACTAACGCAAAGATATCTAGGGCTTTTGCACAGAAGCTATTTTTACCAATATATATATATATCATCGCTAAGATATTAGCAAATATGTCACTTTTAAATGAAAAATATTACAAATATATCATCGTGATTAACTTTGATCTAAAGAAAGCAAATATTCTTTCAAAGTTCTGTTATTTCAGTTAATTTAGTATTTTTTGACAGAAATATCTTTGTTATATTTCTTAAGACTTTGAGAATGACAGTAGGTGCAAAAGTTGCTTCATCCAAAAAAACCAAGAGATTTCTTTATTAGTCAAACCATGGTTAAATGATCAGGAGTATCAACACGTCACCAAGCAACATTTCTATTTACGAGTGGCATATTTGATAATATATAGTAACGATAATATATAGCCATTTTTAATATAACAATAATTTCTTTCAAAAACTGAAATATCTAAAATAAAGCGACAGCCCAATTTTGACCAAAGTAAAGAGTACAGTAACAAATTTTCGTAATATGACGAAAGAACGAATGCTTAGTATATAAAGATAGCGGGAAATGGACATGGCAATAGAGTTGGAAACTGGGCTTACCCATGAGATCGTGGCATAGTATGCGGGCCCCAAACGTCAACTTGGGGGCCCATTCCACAACTTCAAATTTCAGTCTTCCATACAGAAGTCATGTCGCTCCTTTTCAAGGATCCGTCTGACGTCATTTTTTACTGAAGTCATAATCGCAGAGATGCGTTAGAGAGAGATTTTTATGATAAAGCTTGACCGATTCAAGAGACAAGCATGTTAACAAAGTTCTTTTTAATGTTTACACTTTCACAGAGCAAAACATTGAAAGAGTACCACACAAATCAAACAACTCGCAATAATGATGTATATTAACAGTTACAGGCGATCCCTTTACAAGTCTTCTTAGTGACTTGCGTTCCTTCAAGATTGATGGATGCAACAAGCTTCCGATAATGATTCTAAAAAGTCATGTTTATAAAATGTACTTACTGTACTGTATTTATAATATATGACTATTTTATAAAGCATACGCATTTAGTATCTTCAGCAATGAACTAAACATTTCAGCAATTAACCGCCAAAAATGTAGGCCTAAATCTTGATTATTTACAATTTTTTTAGAAAATCTCTTTCTAACTATGATAGACTTGTATATTAAACTCCTCTTACTTAAAATACAAAACGTCCAACAAATTGAGCGACTCTTGCTATATTTCTACAATATATCATAACTTCAACAAATAGGGAAAATATTATAATAATAGTGCACATCCGAAGAGAAAAGAGGACGTACATGACGTCACCGAGACACTTGTGAGAACGAATACCCTAGCTAATGTGGTGCAACATATTTGTTGATCATTAGATGGGAACCTTCAATATGGAATATATAGAGGCACCATATCCTTTCGGCAAGCTCACCTGGAAATGCATTAAAGCACCAGTCAGATACCTTAAAAAACTCGATGAATTGAAGATTGACACCGATGAGTAGATCTCAAGCATAATCTTACATACTTCACTAAATGCCTTCTTCCAGTATGCCAAAATTTGCATTTAAATTGGACCATAAAATTACTTGCCGAATATTCAGCATGCATGGTGTATGACTCCTGAGAACTGTTGCCAGGTTATAAATCATCAACAAATATTTTGCTACCCGATCGCTGTCACCAAAACTTAATTTCCCACAAAACCTGCTTACCTGGTTAACACTCTTACCAAGCTATGCACGATTTGGCCATGATATAAAGCCTGGCTTCAATGAGCCAAGAGATATTACCTCATTTTCCATAGTTTATATTCGTATAACCGATGTGCTTATGGATGGTCCTTGGTGCAAGTACACTAGTGATCGCTGAGAGCACTATTCTTGTCTGGCCGGCGGTTGCACACATCGACAGAGCGTTGTTGAGCTCCGTTGGAACCTTTTAGCGGTAGTCTCGCTGAGCCCCGCTAGATTTGTCGACGAGCTCCTTCCGAGCCTGTCCGATCCTTTATCGCTTCCTCCCTCCACCCGTTTCTCTTTCCATCTTTCCTGCTTCCCATCTTCCTTGTTTTTTTTTCCTCCATTCTCCAGTGTACCACTCTTGTTGCTTTCCTACCGTCGTATTTACTGTGTGGAATATCTGGCTCACCAACCATCTGGAGGAAGTTAATGCTGCAGCTTGATCGTGTTCCTTTGCCTGGGAAGCTGTTGATCTGCCTCGGCTGGGTACCTGTCCACAGTCGAGCAACCTTTCTTGTCGAGCTGTCGGCTGCAGGAGACAATGGTCGCGAACCGGGTTTGCTTTCGCCTTTCTCATTCACCCCTACTGTGCTACAGTGCCAAGTTCCCCTGTGCTTCAGTTTTCCTTTATATCGTTTTCTCTCCCTGTAGTAAGTCTCTATGTTATCATAGTTTAGGGGATACTCCTTTGGCTGGGATGCAGCCTCCCCACGCCCCCCCCCCCCTTCTGGTAGGTGTGTTCTTCCCTTTTGCCCTCTCAAGTTTCGAATCTGAGTCTCTTCTTCAGCCCCCCTCAAGCATAAATCAGAATGCAACTGTGGAGCTAGAAGATGAGCCGCTGGACACCCAGGAAGAACCAATGCTAATGAGTTTTAGGCAGTTAATGGCAGAAGAGTCACAGGGGCCGTTAACAGTTTTGAGCGATAGTGATCTGCAAGGGAGTGGCAAATGGAAATTCAGCCTAGTTTTAAAAGTTCTCACAGATCAAGTAGTCAGACCAGGTGAACTGAAAGATTGGATTGGCAAATTATGGAATCTGAAGGGCCAATGGAGCTTTGTTAATTTTCATGGGGGAGCCTTCCTGGTTAGGTTCTCAGAGCTTGAAGACCTTGAAAAAGTTTGCCGCACAACTCCTTGGATCTATAATAGTGACTTGGTTCTCATAGAGAAATGCAGACTACAAGCTTCAAAATGCAGAGATGTGGGTTAGAATATTTAACCTTCCCGAGGAGTTATATGCCGAGTCGATAGTTATGAAACTTGCAGGGCAGCTAAGAATTCCCTTCAAGCCCCATCCGGATGCAGTCAGTAGATCGGGTGAATTGCTAGAATTAAAGTGGCCTTTGATGCCACTGCCCCATTAAGAAAGTGTATTAAAGCTAGAATGCCAGATGGAGTGGTATTAGAGTTTCCCATTGCTTATGAAAGACTCCCAAGGATGTGTATTTTTTTGTGGAATGTTGGGGCATCAAGTTGGGAAGTGCGAAGCTCTGGAGGCCTGCAGGACTCACATTCATTCCGTATCTCCAGGTCTGAGGAAAAAAATGGAAGCAGAAATACAGTACAATTTTCAGGGGCTCCAGAAAGGAAATGGCACATTGAGGGGGCAGGCCAGTAAAAGCAGTCCTATGGTGAGTAAAGTCTTAAAGATTGCACAGACTAACAAACCAATCGATAAAGACCACCGCGGCCAAGGCCTGATAGTTACTACTGAGCCCAATGAAGGCAATCCCATGCAGAGTATTGGCAGACTACTTGATAGTTCGGAGGGTAAACAGGGAATCAGATCTGTGGACAAATGCAGAAGCTGCTCAAGGTCGACACATAGTCATACTACTAGTCTGTCAGTGAGAAGTACAGCCAGGGCCATTCCTGGTATTAACACTGACATTAGGAGTGTTGGAATTAATAAAGGCACTGCTGAGGTTTCAGCATCTCTGGAGAACAGTATGGGGTTCACAGATCCTTTCACTGACTGGTCCTACATACGTGTCTATTCCATATCTACTTCTATACCCCATCCTGTTCAGTCAAATAACCCAGAAGATAAGGATAAAGTATCAATCCCTAGCCCTCATCTGCCCTTAAAGGATCATCACATGCTTTTTCCTGAAAACCTGGTTGACAATCTAGTTACTGTCCCAGTTGCTCTTCAAACTGATCTGCCTGCCAATCTCCCAGAATCCTCTGTTCATAATCTGCCTATTACCAACCTGATCACACCCTCTATTGATCCGCACATTAATCCTAACCTTAATCCTAAAAGGAAGCTCTGTTGGGATGAGGATGTGCTGGTCAAGAAACATAAGAGCGTCAACACCACAATTACCTCTAAGACCCAGGAACCTAATCCTATGCGGACTACAAATTCAGCAACCAGATTATATTCAAATCAGCCTTGCAGGAACCCCTCAACCCGAAGTGTCACAACCTTATCTAAGAGACAATGAAAAGGGAAAGCTCCAAACTGTCCAATGAAGACAGAGGCAGCCGGCCTTAACCGGGCCCAGTCACCAAAATGAGAATGATTGCTTGGAATTATAGGTTGGGTGGGACCTCTACAACTTCTTATTTAGATCCACTCACCCGGTCTCTTAATCTGGACATCTGCTTTCTTTCGGAGACCAAAGCCAATGTTAATCAAGCTGAAAGATTTTGGGGCCCAAGGAATCTGGTAAATTATCATGTCCAGGAAGCTCAAGGTAGATCTCGGGATATGTGCATTTGGTGGAGATCTGATGTGGCTGTCAGCATTGAAAGGACTTCTATAAATTGGATAGCTATGGCAGTGGACAGCAATGATTCAATGAATGAATGGAAAATACTGTGTGTTTATGCTCCAACAACTTGGACTAAAAGGAAGAAGCTTTGGACCGAATTGGCAGATTATATCGGGATGAATGACAAGCCTTTAGTCCTCGTTGGGGATTTCTGCACACCATGAAAAAGAGGGAGGCACTGCTTTTAGACATTACTGTGTGGCCCCTTTTAATAATTTCATTAATTCCATGGGGGTCATTGATCTTGGTTATCAAGGTCCCCTTTTTACTTGGAGTAACAAGAGGTCTGCTAAATTCCATGTTAGGGAAAGACCAGATAGGGTGCTGGTTGATGGGGATTGGAGATATAAATACCCTCATGCTTCTGTCCACCATCTCCCTCGGATTGCCAGTGACCGTTGCCCCATCATGCTTGATACTACTGATTTCAGAAAATTTAAAAGGAACATCTTTAAGATGGAAGCTACTTGGTTCAGAAAACCAGCATTTAAAAGAGGTGATTGAGAGCAATTGGCACCAAGGGAAGTTTCTGCAAGAGAATTATGAGAGAAATATCAAGTTGCAAAAGGAAATCAAGAAGTGGAGAAGGAAGAATTATGCAAACCCTCAACAGCAAATTGAGAAGATTCAGAACCAACTTACTGAATTGGGCAGGCGACCTATCTCAGAACAGACAATTCAGTTTGTGGCCAAGTTGGAGAGTCAGATGGAAAAACTTTATGAGCAGGAAAACTTGTTCTGGAACCAGAGAGCAAAAAAACATTGGTTTGAGGGAGGGGACAGATGTACTAGATTCTTTCACATCAGTGCAACGAATAGGAGGAGCTTCAACTGTATTTCTTGAATTCAACTGCCAAGTGGGGATTGGACTGGAGACTCAGGAACTATTAGAAACCTTTTTCTTGATTACTTCCACAACCTTTATACTTCCTACTATCCAATTCCTGTCCCAGCCAATTTTAAACTCAAAACTAAACAGCTTTCCAGGCAAGAGAATGATGAGATCTGTAGATACCCTACTCCTGATGAGATCTTCAGCTGTGTGAGCTCTCTTCCTCCTCATAAATCCCCTGGCCCAGATGGAATCACTGGAGCTTTCCTTCAGACCTACTGGGCCATTGTGGGTAAAGATGTTACCTCCTTTATTCGGCCCTTCTTCCTTAATGCTAAACTTCTGATAGGATCTAATCATACTCTCATTACCCTTATTTCTAAAAAGGCTAATGCTTCTACAGTAGGTGATTTTAGACCCATCAGCCTCAGCAACAGTGTACAAGATCACAGCTAAAATCCTTGCATCCAGGATCAGGAATTATCTTAATAAGTTAACCTCCAGTTATCAGGGGGCTTTCATCCCTGGCAGGCAGATTACTGATAGCATTGTTGTGGTTCAGGAATTCCTTCACTCATTGCAAAAGAAAAGGGGAAGTCTGGTATGTTTGGACTCAAGGTGGATCTATCCAAGGCTTATGATAAATTAGAGTGGGGTTTTATCAAGGCACTGCTAAGCAGACATGTTTTTTCTCAGGAGGTTATCCAGTTAATTATGTGTTGTGTTACATTGGTCACCTACTCTCTCAATATCAATGCAACAGGTCATATTGTCCCTTGTAGAGGGATTAGAGAAGGATGCCCATTGTCTCCATACATCTTCATCTTATGTGCAGAAGCCTTGTCAACTCTGCTTGTCAAGGGAAAGGAGGAAGGGTCTATCAGAGGTTTTAAAGTTAATTCCAGGGCGCCATCCATCACTCACATTCTTTATGCAGATGACATTTTCATGTTTGGTAGAGCCAAGGTGAAGGAGCTGCTAGCGATGAAAGGTGTCCTGAGGCAATTTGCACAGTGGTCTCAACAAGAAGTTAATGGGCAGAAATCGGAACTGATTTTCAGTCCCAACACACCTGTCACACTAAGAAATCAGTTGAAGCAAATCTCTGGCTTTGGAGGTATTACAGAGAATACATTGTATCTAGGGACACCTGTTATGATGGGTAGGAACAAAAATCTCTGCCTGAGCCTGTTAGAAGAAAGATGTAAGAAGAGACTCTGTATGTGGAAAGCCAGTACATTGAGCTCTGCAGGAAAATATATCCTCATTAAATCCACTCTGAGCACTATTCCAGTGCATTAATGAACACAATACTTATACCTGTAGGTATCATAAAGAAACTCATCAGATTCAGAGGAATTTTTGGTGGGGACAGAGAAATGGGAAGCAGAGGTGCCATTAGTGGCTTGGGATAAAATGCAAAAACTGAAGCATGCTGGTGGCTTAGGCTTCAGAGATCTGCACATATTTAATAAAGCTGCCATTATAACTTGCATGGAGATTTGTCAAAGACACATCAAGTCCGTGGATGAACTTGCTGAGAGCCAAGTATTGTGGTGCAGCTTCCTATTGGCAGACCAATCACTCTAAGCAAGCTTCTTACATATGGCAAGCTATCATGAAAGTCAGGGAAGATTTGAAGGCTGGCTGTCAGTGGGTTATCAGTAATGGCTTCGAGGTTAATATATGGGCAGATAGGTGGTTACCCATCAGACAGTGGCCTCTGTTTCCAAGAGTTGAGTTTATTAATTGCCCTCCAACTAAGGTAGCTGAATTGATTTTGCAAGGTCAGTGGAACAAGAGACTTATTGAGGAAGTTTTCGATGATGTTTCTGCTGGGCAAATTATGGGTTTGAGACTTCCTCAACTATATTGTCATGGGTGTGATAAGCTACTCCGGACAAAACACAAGATGGAAACCTCACTACCAAGTCTGCATACAGATTTCTTGTGGATAGGCTTGATAAGCCAACAACCTCCTCTAATTCTGTAGTTTGGAGAAAAATTTGGAGAGCTACCTTAATATCAAAAATCCCTCCCAGAGTAATCAATTTCATTTGGAAGGCCCTGTCAAATGGCCTTACAACCTTTGCTAGACTAGCTAAGACTTGACCAGCTGTCAATAGAACATGCCTCATGTGTGAAGGCAAGGATGAGACAGTGGAGCATATCTTCTTTCATTGTGAGATGGCCAGGCAGTGTAGCTTGCTACAGGTGCAAATTTAAGGATGGATGTTTGCAGTGGTTCCCTTGAGAACAGGATTATAGAATGGATGCAGCTTCCTTTTTCACTTAACGCAAAAGATAATAGCTTCCTCATTTATGCTATGGCAGTGCTATGGAACCTCTGGAAAGCAAGATGTATAAGAGTTTTTTAGAACAGGAAGGTGTCCCCCCAGTCTGTTATTCAAAGGTGCCAAAGTGATATTGCTGAATGGAACAGTAAAAGGGAATCATAAGCACTCGGTACTTCCCCACTGCATGGGGAAGAACTGCCTCATCTAACTTTACTCTATTGGTGGATGCTGCCTTCTCAAACTCCACAGCTGTCAGTGGATTGGTCCTTCTTGATGCTGCTGGCATTGCAATTAATTGCAAGACCTCATCATTCCCTGCCCAATCGGCAACTGAAGCTGAAGCATTAGCTATATGGGAAGGGATTTGTTGGCTAGTGGTCCAAGGCATTCAAGCTAATATTTTCTTGCATGCATCTGTGGTCGTCAGAGTGATTAATGAGCATACCCAATCTCTATGGATGTGCTCAGCGATCATTCAAGATTGCAGGAGGTTACTCGAAATGCATCAAGACTTGAAACTTATTTTTACTGTTAGAGTTTTTACTCTTCGGGCACATAACCTTGCTCATTGTACTGCCAGGAACAATTTGCAGGGTTCCTGGTTTCCTGCTTGTGCCCCTGTTTGTATTAGAAATGCATGTAGTCCTAACTCTGTACTTGCTATTTCATTGTGGATGATTACTATCTCTTACCTGTCACAAAAAAAAAAAGATCGCTGAGAGCACTGAGGTTCTCCTCTCCTTTTCACGGGTGTTCAGATAAACACAGAGACAAAGGATTATTTCTATCTCATATCAATGATGACCGTTCAGTTTTGGGCTTGCTGAATCTCTGTCCCCCAGTGCTGATAGAGATGTTTCACTCCTTCGGGTGCAAAGCTACCAGGCCCTGCTTACTGATCAGATCTTTTGCTCCCTCAGTTTCAAAATCACTAACAGCAAAAAGTGGGTACATGGCAAAAGAATCCATTCCTCCTGACAAAAGTATATCAGTGTATTGTAGACCTATGGGACAAGTTATCCTATGTATTATCTATATAAGGAACCTTGCTCCAAAAAATAAAACAATTTTGGGTTTTTCTTTTCCCACATGGTATCAGAGCGGGATACCCCTGGGTGAGACCCACCACCTCTCCTGTAACCTGCTCCCACCGACCCATCTCTTCTCTGCAGCTCCTGGGTTAATTTCTGAGGGCCTCCCCTCCAGTGATCACCGGAGGGTTTTGGCATTCCGGAACCCCCTTTCCGTGGTAATGTGATAGCCGCTTCCCCACGGCGATTCCCCCGGGTGGGGGGAGCCCCCGCTGGGGGTTCTCCCCCCCCCCCTCCCATCCCTCCTGCGTTCTAACCCCATATCTTCTTTTCACCTCCGTGTTCAACCTTTTTTTGTTTTTGCTGGCTCATATCCCGCGTTACTGTTCAACCCTCCATTGCAATTCCTTCCCCCCGCCTTATTCCTTTGTCTCAGGGCCTAGTGTCTTCCCCTCCGCCTGTCTTCCTGTTTTTACCCATCTTAGTGTCCACTCCCTTTGATTTCCCCCCGCATTAGTACCCCCCCTCCACCGTAGTGTTCCCTGGCCCTGTTAAACCTTCCATCCCACCTCCCCTTTCATCCAATTCCTCTGTCACAGCACCTCTCTGTCTGTTTTATACTCCAGCCCCCCTCCTCTCTGCCAAGCCATTACGTCTGTAGCCACAGCTCACCCAGTTTCATTCCCACTTCTGTTGTTCTCCTCGTGCCCCTTAATAATCTCTTAGTATCGGGTACCCCAGTTTGCTTTGAGGACATATAGTTCCCCTCCTCCTGTTTGCCTGTGGGTTTTTCCCTCCGGCTGTGTTCCAACACCAGAGATCTCTGATCCAGCCTGTTCCAGGACCCTCCTACTTCGGTGTGCCCGAGTGCTGGTGAGTCTCTGAGGTGACAATTTGTGGCTGTTCGTGTTCTGGAGCCCCTTGATCTGGGGTCATGGAGTTTCAGAAGTAGCTCATGGTTTGGAGATCTTCCGCACATTTCTTCGGAATATGCATCTTCTGAGCGGTACCTTGGTTTGCTGCGTAAAGGTAATGCATCCCATCTCCTCTAGGATCAGCCCTCATCTCAACGTCTCTTCGACATTGCTGGGACTTCATTCGAAGGTGTTACATCTTGTATCATGGTACGGACAAGTGTGCTCTATTTGTAGAGGCTATGTATTTACCTTGCCCCAGATGGGCTCTTGTGTGACTGATCATGTTTTCTCTGTTTTCTCGTTTGGCTAGGGAGTCTTCTCCCATGAAATATCCTATGTAATCGGCATTACTTAATGAATGGAACTCTATGCTCCTTTAACTTGTCGAAAAAGAGACCTGCCACCTCTCCCCTTCTCCCTCTCTTCTTCTTGCTCACTGCACCTCATCTACCGCAGCAGGTGCACAGCAGTGCGGGCAGGGGCTCTTTACTAGGTATAAAGTCCAACAAATTTTCAAAAGCCAGTTTATCTGAAATATCTTTGGGGATGTAATTCAAACATAAAAAGGAACCGGTGATGACTGGAAACTAAATTTTCAAATTGAATACTTATTTTTAGGACAATCTTTCCAGGCAACTTACAGTCCTTGTGTTCCTTTCCATCTTGGCTGCAAGAACATCTGAGAAAATACACAGAATGTCACCATAATGGTGTAGAGCAAATTTTCACAAAGTAAGAACAAACATCACCTGCTTGAATTTGATTCTCCCTTTAGCTCCCTTGCTATTCCATTTAAATATGATCTGAAGACACTGGACCTGTTAAATACTTTTCAATTAGTGATAATATCAGCTACAGATTGTACATTGGAATATCGAATATTGCAGTATGTGTATAGTGCTATCCAAAGTAATGATGGAAAAAAAAACAGACATGAGAAACTATTTTAGAAACTTTTAACTTCGCAACTAATGTGTGTTCATGAACACAAAAATGTTCCCCAGGAAACGATACAATGGGTGGCAATCCAACCAAGATCGGACGACCACAACATAATTCAAGTTGAACATTAGCAAAAAGAGAACCAGACATTTAAAATTTTAGGGATGAAAGGACATTGCAGATGTTTAGATCAACCTGCCCCATGATACATGTAGCCATCTCTAGCCCAGAAATGGACATCAGACCTGAAATAACAGTTGAAACAGATGGACACAATCCATGTAGGCAGAAGGGAAAGGAAGACCTATACCTCGTCATTCATCGTAGATTAGAGAAAAGCAAGAAAAAATATGGATGGAACGACCCAGTATGCAACAACCAAATAAAATACATTTGTCAGGTATGCAGTCCTGTCAAGGAAGGGAAAAAGTAAATGACCATGATGGAAGAGATGCTGCAACGAGGACTGGAGGTAAGTTCCAGATTTTGAAAGGATGTGCAGCCAGCAATGCTGTAACGTGCTCAAGAATGTCATTTTCCTATTCAATAAAAAAACCAGTGAACATCTTAAGATCCCAATGTTATGATTGACACAAGAAATAATAATAATTTATAAAAAGGGATATGAATCATAACAAGACTATTGCTAAAAAAGGAGAGGCAAATCACATATACTCCTATCCAACAAGAGAAACCAAGACCTTTTGAAGATGGATCATTTAAATATGTTGAATTCAATCAGAATTTACATTGATGTGTTGAGCTAAAAAATCAAGAAAAAAATTCCTTTATTTGATACCTTCAAGCTCATCACTTTCCCTTCAGACGAAAAATGCTGAGATCTTTCTTCAAGTAAATTCAGTATGCTAAAACATTGCTCTGAGACTGGGAGGAAAACACAAGAAGATGAGACAAAATGATCAACCAGACACGTCCATCTGCTTGCAATAAACCCCAATAATGATAACTCCTGTGTCCCGAGTATGACAAAAGAGGTCATTAATAAGGATGTTACAATAAACAAAAATGACAGTGAAACAATTTCCTGCAATAAAAAAAATCTTACTAGTTAAGTTGCAAAACCAAATCAGACTACTGAGAAGCATCAAAAGAAGCAAAATTATAACTTTGAACAACATGACTAATAGTAATAGCACTCAACCATGATCATTAGTCCAACAACCAACTACCAGCTACTTCAACTCCCTACTCCCCAAGTTCTTTACCACATCTGAATCTGTCGATAGAAAAACAGCACAGATGGCAAAATTTGTGTGAAGTTTGACAGAACTTTCTTCTTAGTGATTCACAGTTATACACTGTGGCCATTACAACTCAAACTTCAGCCTCACAGCCAATCACAATATGAACTGCTAGAGTATGAGCTTTGCAGGTTTCTTTTTAACAACTGATATTTCATGGATACAAAGTTTAAATGATGCTGTACCTGAATCCCAGAATTTGTAGAACATGATTCCTCAAGTACCAATCTAACAGTCAACTCATGAAGCAAGCCCAATTGTTAAATTCCTAATGGTTCTTGGTAGTCCTAGACTCCTAGTCACCATAAAACTTGTAATGAATGCCACTGTCTACACTTGAATTACACACAGCATAGCATAAATTTTGCATGCTTAGAAAGCACCTTCTCATTTAAATAGATTGGGTCATGTTAACATCTTTGACTGGGCTGGGAAACAAGACATATTCAGAGGACAAGCCACATCTTAACAACGAACATATGCTTAAAGTACAAAAAGAAGGGAACTCTTGTCACCAAACTGTGCAACTTACAATGATCTCGAGTAAACTATCGGTGCAGGCTTCAGTAGAATTTTTCAATGGCTCAAAGATCTGAAGCCACTGTGTCTTAGGAGCATCAAAAATCAAGTTGGAACCAGCTAGCAGCTTAATAGTTCTCTTGTTTAGAAGATAGGAGATATTCCTTTTCCTCCAGCAGTTCCACAAAATAAATCCAATTAATCTTTCCTCTTTCCTGTGAGAAGAATGGATGTACTTCGCTTAACAAAAGCTGTAGAGAATCATTGTGATTACTGCTGACGAACAGCCAACTAAAGACATCTGTTGATGGGTCGGTGGGGATGATAGGATTAAAGGAAAAACATGACAATAGGGAGAAGAAAATGGATGATAAAAAGGAAAGCATTCACAAAGACCAGCAACAGAAAGAGATTTCATTTAATGGAAATGATTACTAGACAAGCAGATCACTGGGAATCTTCTTCTCCACAAGGAAAAGAAACATTCTGCATTTATCAATCAATTAATTTCTTAAATGAAACATGGCATACAGAAACATCTTGGCAAATCTAGCAACTGTATTAGCACAACTGATTGTCAACCGTACTATGACTGATTGTCAATTGCACCTAGAAATTTGCGTGGATCTTCTGAGTTATGCACTTGCTGTAAGAAACTCCACGATGCAGGCAGAAGATATATTATCTTGGTGGTGTGACTGGTGTCTAGTCTGCCAAGATTTTGGATAAATTGCATAATTGTTTTGGCTAAACATAGCATAGAATAGATGGACCATTGTGTGAAAAATGTGCCTTAGAGTGTATATCTCATAAGCAACCAATCAAAAGAATTAAAGGACAAGAAAAAAAAGCAACTAATGAAACATCTTTTAAAAAAAATGGAATTTTTGCATGTCCACAGGCCTCTGATGCCTTCAAAAATAAATGTCTAATTCAAACAAATCCAAGGAAATGAGCATGTTAAGTTCAATAGAAAATGTTGGGGGGGGGGGGGGGGGGTTGAATCTAGGCTCAAGCTTTTTCCAGATAGAAAGGCGGCACAATCACATCAAACCTTTTATATACATCATAAACCAATCTGCAGGTAATGTTTGAGTCGAGGATCAGCTAATGAAGGCAGACTAGCTGCTTACAGGAAGGGATCGGCAGATTTAGCAACTTGATAAGCATGTAAAATTAGAACGGAGGATGTCACCATTACAGGCTAAGCATTGAGACTATGTAAGGACTGGTCCATTTTGAAATCATTCGATATAGAACATATCCCAACAATAACAATTTGATCTCTTCGTGTATAGTCTTCATTGTAATTAAAGAACAAATAAAACGATCAGAAAAGTATGCTTACACAGGTAGAATGGCATCGCATGGTTGCTCTCGTAACAACTCCAATTCAACATCAGAAAAGTTGTTCCCTACAATCAACCCCTGAAAAGAGTCCAGGCTCTCCTCACATGAAGACAAACATGATACAGAAGCTTGCCTTTTCAGCAGTTCTTGTATGATGAAGCTGGAATGATCAGTGGCATTCCGTTGCTTCGTTTTCATATCTGAAGCGTTTGTAGCAGAGACGGAACTTGAAACACTTAACCCTTTGGGTTTTGATGAATCTGGAAACTCTGGTTTTGTTGCAGAATCTTTCACGAATAACCCATTCACGGTGATTACATCATGCGATTTTACTTGCTTCGTCAGCTTCTCGATATATAAATTGATGCCAACGGCATCTGATATAGCGAGGTCGTGAAGATCCGTTTCGACAGAAGCATTTAGAAGAGCATTAAGATGCCCCGCACCTAAAGAAAGGTTCTGAGAGAAGAACTCCAGAACAATAAACCTCGCTCTGGAAAGTGTCTCCGAAGATAGACATTTTAGGCCCTACCAGTTTAAACAAAAGATAGATAAATAGGAAGCTAAGCCATGCCAAAACTAGTATCTCGGTTTTCATCATGGAAAACTTTGACAATCACCTGTGGAAAGGAAGAACTAGATGTCAATTCAAGTAATGCTTCATCAAGTTCCTTGACCAACACTTCATACTCTTCTGATTCACTTAGATGGCTAAACAACTGCTCCAAAAGAGTGACCGCATTAGCTGAGACGCAGAAAATTGCATAGACCAACATTTGCAAAAGATCATCGAAAGGGCAAGGCTCGACCTAAAACTGACATACTTCAAATTTTCAAACACAAAAATGCTTAAGTAAACAAAATAGTGAACAATATCATTTTATCGATTCCTCCGTCGTGAAGGCACACAACTCTACGCGAATCTGCAAACATTAATGATGCTTCTAAGGTACTCTTTCTTTTTCCCCATTATCCTACCATAATCAGGGAAAGTTTACACGGCTAAGGATCACTGAGATGTCGTCCACTAAATTCACCTAAACATTCAGTAGATCAAGAGAACGGAACCAAGGGAATGCGTTGCTCACGTTCTCAAAGAAGGCGCCCCAACTAATGGCTTTGTTGATGTTTTCTGCATCCCAGGACGCGGGGAGCCCCGACGATCGGTAGCCTGAAGCCAGTATAAGGATATCTACGAATCCCTTGATCAGCCTGAGCAGATCTTCCAGGGATATCCCCGGATGAGACCATCCCATCTGTCTCGGGAACAAGAAAAACCAGGGCCTGTTCCCGAAGCTTTGTTCAGCAGATGCAAGTTTCGTCAACAATGGCGAAAATAGGGTGCAGGTGGAGAGAATGGGCGCAGGGAGGAAGATGGCGCGGCTCTGCCCGTTTTGTCGTCTTCCCACTTTTTGCCGTTTCCCGCCATTTTCTCCTTACGTGCACGTGTCTTATATGCAATTTGTAGTGAGACAGGCAAATTTGAGAAATTTTGAAATATCATATATGAGAAATATTTATTCCACTTGCATATTATATTTTAAGTGTAATAAGACTAGACAATAATTCATATGGCACCCTTCACATGAGAAGTGATAAAGTGGCAATCTAATTATTGGATCTCACATGAGTTTGTTGCCTAGTCAAGTGCAATAAATATTTCTCATCATGAGAAAGGCTTTGTGCACTTTCCGAAAGTGCACAAAGCCACGTCTTCCTGCACTTCCGATGCGCCATTCGTCCACGTCTTACCGCTTCAATGGTCCGCGCCATGTCAGCACAGCGCTCTCCACGCCGCTGCTGAGCCCGCCACGCCAGCGCGAAAAGACGCACTGTCACCGCCACCCCACTCTGGCGCTTCGGTAACATGACCCATGTCATGATGCCAAAGTCAAATCCCACTTCAAACGCCGGTTCCCAAATTACCCTCTCTCACCTCTTTCCCGCGTTCGCCCTCCCCTCACCATCACAGCTTCCTCTGCACTTCCGAAACCGCGAATTTGCTTGCTCGCGAACATTCACGGACGAGATCAACCAGAGCGATCCTGTGTGCACATCCAAAATCGAGAATTAGCAGAGAACCAGTGCTGTCCGGCAATGGAGAGTTCCAGCATGCGGTCGAAGGCGCTTCCGGAAAAAAAGAACGGACGACGATGACAGTGTGCCATCAACTTCGAGTTCATCAGACGATGGGGCGAAGTGCCAGAGTACGCAGAGAAAGGCTTCTGGGGCACAGAGAAAGAAGAATGGTGCGCTCTCAAGAACCCTAATTTTTGCGTTTGCCTCTCAAGATTTGTGTTTTCTAAATCTCATCTTTTAAAAAAAAAAAACTGAATGTAGATTGTATGTATCCATTTTTTTTACATGACATAAGCATGTTAAGTATTTTGGACTCCCCAATTTTGAGCATTATTCACATATACAAAATTATTTCATATTTCATTTGGCATGGCTTGTTAAATTGGGATGTTTCACCGGTTTTCCTACAGTTCGTCATTTCATTTTAGGAAAAGTTTCCAGGCTCATGTTTGATAAAAAAGAGCCTCTAGAGGATTGTTTGCATTCCTACAATTTGTGTGTACATGTTTCAAATTCTTATTATTTGTGCATTCTTCACATATTTATAAATTTTCAAAAAATTATTTCGCACCACATTTTCATGTCAACAAGATTACTTACATCACTCTTTCTCTTTGGTAAACTTGACGTCATCACTCTTCACATATCTAGAATAATTTTAATTTCATTTGGCATGGCCCGTTAATTTGACATGTAATATATTTTAACTAAAGAGAATGTTTCCTATTACGTAGCCTGATAGTAAATTTTACAGCCTATAGAGTGGAGCTCAAATTTTCTAGAAGATCATTTCAATATTAAGATTGGATCCCCTGTTTTTCTTTTTGACATGGCATAAGCATGTTATGTTAATTAATTTTCAGCCCCAAGTTCATGGACAGTTCATGTATTAAGATTTATTTCGAAATTTATTTTAGAAGATGGTCCGTTAATTTGGTATGTGTATGGGGTTTTGTACTTCTTGGTGCCATGTTTTAGGAAGTATGAGCACTTTGAAGCCCATGTACCTGATCAGTTTAGAGCTTATATTTTCTTCTTCATCACTTCAATAGCCTGGTTTACATTTTATTGTTAACATGGAACCTAACAAATTCTTGAAATTTCCTACAGAGTTTAAAAATGCTTTGAAAGGCATCTGCTCCTTGGAGAACTATGTCAAGGAGAGAGATCAATTGGGGTTTCGTGATTGCCATAGGGCCATTTTGAGGACAACCCCGTTTGCTCATTTTGTTGACAGTAATCATCGAGCCATATTCAAGATGACTCTTATAGAGGAGATTGCTCATACCTATAAGGGTGCAAGTAATTTTCAGATAGGCGATAAAACTCTGACATTTACTGTTGAAGATGTCGCCCTGATTTTGGGTTTGCCTTGCTGTGGGCAGAGGGTCCCACATTATTATTCACCAATTAAGTTGTCAAAGTTGCACCACCGATTTGGGGCGAAGCTAACTTTTGATCGGAAGGTGGTGACAAAACTTATCCGACAACTGGTACAATCGGATGATGCTTGTGATGTTGACGACACAGCACGACTTTGGATAGTTTTGCTATTATCCACTTTCCTATGCCCACGGTCTTCCCCATGTTGTCCACCACAAATGCTTATTTGTTTGGGCAATATTGACGAGATTGGCCGTTATAATTGGGCGGCTGCAGTCACAGAAATGACATTGCACAAATTTGATCACTTTGTTACTATAGTCCGTGAGAAGAGAACTGGGAGGACCACAACTCCCAAGAGAAGGATAGGTGGGAGAGAGCATGGCAGTGCCAACATTTTTGGCTGTTCGGCTGCTCTGGCTGTAAGTTTTTATAAAACATTTATACATTCTTCCATCATTCTGGGATCTATGTATGTAAATAAACCAATGATCCATGCAGGTGTGGTTCTTAGAGCACACAAGATTGCGGCAACCGATTGACCGAGAAGCAATTCCCCGGCTATTTAGATGGGGATCTGTTTTGGACAAGAAGCTATCATTATCCATTGATTCTCTACAGGGGCAGCAGGTAATCCACAAATGGAAGGTTTTTATTTTAAATTTATGTAATAATCTGATCCTAACATTTATGAAAATTGATGCTTACAGATAATTAAGCGGTTGAATGTAGGAACAAAGGAGAAGACAATCATTACATGTGTTAGCCAGGAAAAAATGCATCTACAAACTGAGGGTGTGGCTGCTCCCCCCCATCCTGAGATTATGGCCCTTCTTCAAGGTATTGGGGATGAAATCAAGTTGCTCCCTGAAAGGCTTCAGCAGGCTAAGTCATCTAATGAAGCCCAGATTGAAGCATTTACAACTGCTGTCACCATGGGGTTCAACAAAATGGAGAAGTTGATAAGATCAAGCTCTATGCCACAAGACCAACCTATAGTTGGCACAGATGCAGAGAAATTTATCTCCACCCCACAATCAATCACTCCTGCCCCTGCCCTTGCATCCCCCAAATATGGTGATGCAAATGCATTTGCTCTGATTGTGGATCAGGAGATTATTGCACCAGATCCAGTAAGTGCGGTCTCTACCACCGTACTTCTTAGCCCGACGTCCCTAGTAAAGAATATCAAGTGTCGGGACGATCGACAGCCTGGAATATATGACCAATCACCATTCAAAAGGCTGGATAAGGCTCCAAAAAAAAAGAAAGGGAAGAAGGTACAATTGCAAACTATATTATTTGATATTCTGCATTAGACATTTATATTTCTTGTTTTGTAACTTATCTTTACACGATTTACGTTGGAGGCAATGAGCAAGCTTATGAGGTTTTATAAGCAATGGACATGGAAATCTGAAGCCAATGAGAGCCAGACAGCATTAGTCGAGGCCTTCCTTGCCCAGGAAGGATATGTCGACCACAAGTAAATAACTTCTCGGATAATACAATTTATTTATTGTTATTGTCTTCTACTTTCATAATATAAAATGTACTTCATTTCTTGATTGTCATGCATTTCAGACACACTGTGTTGACCTTCACTAATAATTGTTCGTTGAAGTGGTCACATATTTGGGATATACTATGGGGCAATATGACGGATGATGAGGTAAATACTGCCCATTGCACGAACAGTACCTTCAATTACATTGTCCATTAATTTTCCTAATGTCTTCTTTTATATTATTTTTGGTGGTTACAGGTTATTGACATTGTCTTACATGCTATGAAAGACAGACAAAGAGAGCAGGAAACCATTGTCCCAAATTCCTATCACCGATGGGAATTCCTTGGAACCATTATGGGATCATGGATTATGCTTACAGATGGCTCTAATGATGACATGGGCCACAAACTGCATACTTGCTTCGGGCATGAAAAACTAGGTTGCCCAATATCAGATTTTCAATTCATTTTCTTTGTTGTCCATGTATCGAGCCATTGGTTCCTTCTTAGTCTACAACCGGAGCAACGTCTCATCGTAGTATACAATTCCTGCAGAGGACATGCAACTTATGACACATGCGCTAGGAATTGGATATGCCCAACTAACTTTGCACTTTGCAGTCGGTTATAAACATCAGGAATAATTTACATTCTTTGTTTTATTGTTCACAGGAACCAATTCTTAAAGCATATATTGGATATGAAGGCTACACAAATGCTGATGAATTTCAGTTAATATTTGATGAACTATGTCCTCAACAACCAAGCTCTAGCATGAATTGCGCTATGTACATTTTCATGTATGTAGACCACTTAACAAGGAAGCGGGAATTATGTTGGGATTTCTCTGACAATGATGTAAAAAAATTTCGGCTACTACTAGCTTGTGATTTTCTGTCAATGTATTTAAACAATGTATGAACAATTTATGAACAATGTATGAATGGTGTTGTTACATTTTCCTTCTTTGTCTGTGTGGGAATGAGGTTGTAAAAGAATGCTTTTGAAATTACATGCACACATATGTATATGACAATATATGTGAAGGCCCTCCAGGAAGTGTTCCACAGGTGGTATCCAATTTTGGGTTTGGCTGTATGTTCAGTGATATGTGCTGTATGTTTAGAAAATGTGCTCCAGGAAATTGGAACCAAACCGTGCAGCCTTGAGGTCCATTGATTTGACCTTCATGGTTTGTATGTGCAGTGTGTAATTGTTGCAGAAATTGGGCTCCAGGAAAATTGAACTCCATCCGAGGTAGTTGTGTGTAAATAAGTTGCTCTCCAACATACAAGAGTATGGAGTCAAAATGGCATACTTAGACTTTAAAATGCAAAAACACTCAGAGGATGTCGACAACCAGTGGCCGACTGTCGACATGTGCTCTTCCACCCACAAACATATTCATCAAGGTGGCCATTAGTTGTCGACAACCGGTTTGTGGTTGTCGACAGGATATGCTGAGTCCATGTAAATGGTCAGCCATCAGTTGGGCTCTAAAATAGTCTTGTTAGGAGCTAAAATACTGGTCCTGGACTCCAATATATGCAGTTGGACGCCAAGACTTGAGCAGTTGGTGTCCAAACTACCCAGTCATCAGGGTGGCCATTAGTTGTCGACAACCGGTTTGTGGTTGTCGACAGGATATGCTGAGTCCATGTAAATGGTCAGCCATCAGTTGGGCTCCAAAATAGTCTTGTTAGGAGCTAAAATACTGGTCCTGGACTCCAATATATGCAGTTGGACGCCAAGACTTGAGCAGTTGGTGTCCAAACTACCCAGTCTTCTTTAACTTCATCGAGTTTTGTAATATTATGAATTATTTTTAATAAATGAAATTTAAAAATATTTGTGACATTCTTGGTACGAACATGTTTCCAAAGGAATGGTCATCATAAATCATTAGATCAAGAAAAAAAGAAGTTCATCATGAACTCCAATGGTGATGCAGTCTGATCAGTTGGGCTCCAAAATAGTCTTGTTAGAAGCCAAAATACTTGTCCTGGACTCCAATATATGCAGTTGGACGCCAAGACTTGAGCAGTTGGTGTACAAACTACCCAGTCTTCTTTAACTTCATTGGTTTTTAATAATATTATGAATTATTTTTAATAAATGAAATGTTAAAAAATATTTGTGACATTCTTGGTACGAAGATGTTGCCAAAGGAAAGGTCATCATAAGATCATTAGACCAAAAAAAAAAAGTTCATCATGAACTCCAATGGTTGTCGACAGGATATGCTGAGTCCATGTAAATGGTCAGCTATCAGTTGGGCTCCAAAATAGTCTTGTTAGGAGCTAAAATACTGGACCTGGACTCCAATATATGCAGTTGGACGCCAAAACTTGAGCAGTTGGTGTCCAAACTACCCAGTCTTCTTTAACTTCATCGAGTTTTGTAATATTATGAATTATTTTTAATAAATGAAATATTAAAAAATATTTGTGACATTTTTGGTACGAACATGTTGCCAAAGGAAGGGTCATCATAAGATCATTAGATCAAAAAAAGAAAGTTCATCATGAACTCCAATGGTGATGCAGTCTGATCAGTTGGGCTCCAAAATAGTCTTGTTAGAAGCCAAAATACTTGTCCTGGACTCCATATATGCAGTTGGACGCCAAGACTTGAGCAGTTGGTGTACAAACTACCCAGTCTTCTTTAACTTCATTGGTTTTTGTAATATTATGAATTATTTTTAATAAATGAAATGTTAAAAAATATTTGTGACATTCTTGGTACGAAGATGTTGCCAAAGGAAAGGTCATCATAAGATCATTAGACCAAAAAAAAAAGTTCATCATGAACTCCAATGGTTGTCGACAACCAGTTTGTGGTTGTCGACAGGATATGCTGAGTCCATGTAAATGGTCAGCCATCAGTTGGGCTCCAAAATAGTCTTGTTATGAGCTAAAATACTGGTCCTGGACTCCAATATATGCAGTTGGACGCCAAGACTTGAGCAATTGGTGTCCAAACTACCCGGTCTTCTTTGACTTCATCGAGTTTTGTAATATTATGAATTATTTTTAATAAATGAAATATTAAAAAATATTTGTGACATTCTTGGTACGAACATGTTGCCAAAGGAAGGGTCATCATAAGATCATTAGATCAAAAAAAGAAAGTTCATCATGAACTCCAATGGTGATGCAGTCTGATCAGTTGGGCTCCAAAATAGTCTTGTTAGAAGCCAAAATACTTGTCCTGGACTCCAATATATGCAGTTGGACGCCAAGACTTGAGCAGTTGGTGTACAAACTACCCAGTCTTCTTTAACTTCATTGGTTTTTGTAATATTATGAATTATTTTTAATAAATAAAATGTTAAAAAATATTTGTGACATTCTTTGTACGAAGATGTTGCCAAAGGAAAGGTCATCATAAGATCATTAGACCAAAAACAAAAGTTCATCATGAACTCCAATGGTTGTCGACAACCGGTTTGTGGTTGTCGACAGGATATGCTGAGTCCATGTAAATGGTCAGCCATCAGTTGGGCTCCAAAATAGTCTTGTTAGGAGCTAAAATACTGGACCTGGACTCCAATATATGCAGTTGGACGCCAAAACTTGAGCAGTTGGTGTCCAAACTACCCAGTCTTCTTTGACTTCATCGAGTTTTGTAATATTATGAATTATTTTTAATAATGAAATATTAAAAAATATTTGTGACATTCTTGGTACGAACATGTTGCCAAATGAAGGGTCATCATAAGATCATTAGATCAAAAAAAGAAAGTTCATCATGAACTCCAATGGTGATGCAGTCTGATCAGTTGGGCTCCAAAATAGTCTTGTTAGAAGCCAAAATACTTGTCCTGGACTCCAATATATGCAGTTGGACGCCAAGACTTGAGCAGTTGGTGTACAAACTACCCAGTCTTCTTTAACTTCATTGGTTGTTGTAATATTATGAATTATTTTTAATAAATGAAATGTTAAAAAATATTTGTGACATTCTTGGTACGAAGATGTTGCCAAAGGAAAGGTCATCATAAGATCATTAGACCAAAAAAAAAGTTCATCATGAACTCCAATGGTTGTCGACAACCGGTTTGTGGTTGTCGACAGGATATGCTGAGTCCATGTAAATGGTCAGCTATCAGTTGGGCTCCAAAATAGTCTTGTTAGGAGCTAAAATACTGGACTGGACTCCAATATATGCAGTTGGACGCCAAAACTTGAGCAGTTGGTGTCCAAACTACCCAGTCTTCTTTGACTTCATCGAGTTTTGTAATATTATGAATTATTTTTAATAAATGAAATATTAAAAAATATTTGTGACATTCTTGGTACGAACATGTTGCCAAAGGAAGGGTCATCATAAGATCATTAGATCAAAAAAAGAAAGTTCATCATGAACTCCAATGGTGATGCAGTCTGATCAGTTGGGCTCCAAAATAGTCTTGTTAGAAGCCAAAATACTTGTCCTGGACTCCAATATATGCAGTTGGACGCCAAGACTTGAGTAGTTGGTGTACAAACTACCCAGTCTTCTTTAACTTCATTGGTTTTTGTAATATTATGATTATTTTTAATAAATAAAATGTTAAAAAATATTTGTGACATTCTTTGTACGAAGATGTTGCCAAAGGAAAGGTCATCATAAGATCATTAGACCAAAAACAAAAGTTCATCATGAACTCCAATGGGTCGACAACGGTTTGTGGTTGTCGACAGGATATGCTGAGTCCATGTAAATGGTCAGTCATCAGTTGGGCTCCAAAATAGTCTTGTTAGGAGCTAAAATACTGGACCTGGACTCCAATATATGCAGTTGGACGCCAAAACTTGAGCAGTTGGTGTCCAAACTACCAGTCTTCTTTGACTTCATCGAGTTTTGTAATATTATGATTATTTTTAATAAATGAAATATTAAAAAATATTTGTGACATCTTGGTACGAACATGTTGCCAAATGAAGGGTCATCATAAGATCATTAGATCAAAAAAAGAAAGTTCATCATGAACTCCAATGGTGATGCAGTCTGATCAGTTGGGCTCAAAATAGTCTTGTTAGAAGCCAAAATACTTGTCCTGGACTCCAATATATGCAGTTGGACGCCAAGACTTGAGCAGTTGGTGTACAAACTACCCAGTCTTCTTTAACTTCATTGGTTGTTGTAATATATGAATTATTTTTAATAAATGAAATGTTAAAAAATATTTGTGACATTTTGGTACGAAGATGTTGCAAAGGAAAGGTCATCATAAGATCATTAGACCCAAAAAAAGTTCATCATGAACTCCAATGGTTGTCGACAACGGTTTGTGGTTGTCGACAGGATATGCTGAGTCCATGTAAATGGTCAGCTATCAGTTGGGCTCCAAAATAGTCTTGTTAGGAGCTAAAATACTGGACCTGGACTCCAATATATGCAGTTGGACGCCAAAACTTGAGCAGTTGGTGTCCAAACTACCCAGTCTTCTTTGACTTCATCGAGTTTTGTAATATTTGAATTATTTTAATAAATGAAATATTAAAAAATATTTGTGACATTCTTGGTACGAACATGTTGCCAAAGGAATGGTCATCATAAGATCATTAGATCAAAAAAAGAAAGTTCATCATGAACTCCAATGGTGATGCAGTCTGATCAGTTGGGCTCCAAAATAGTCTTGTTAGAAGCCAAAATACTTGTCCTGGACTCCAATATATGCAGTTGGACGCCAAGACTTGAGCAGTTGGTGTACAAACTACCCAGTTTCTAACTTCATTGGTTTTTGTAATATTATGAATTATTTTTAATAAATGAAATGTTAAAAAATATTTGTGACATTCTTTGTACGAAGATGTTGCCAAAGGAAAGGTCATCATAAGATCATTAGACCAAAAAAAAAAGTTCATCATGACTCCAATGGTTGTCGACAACCAGTTTGTGGTTGTCGACAGGATATGCTGAGTCCATGTAAATGGTCAGCCATCAGTTGGGCTCCAAAATAGTCTTGTTATGAGCTAAAATACTGGTCCTGGACCAATATATGCAGTTGGACGCCAAGACTTGAGCAGTTGGTGTCCAAACTACCCAGTCTTCTTTGACTTCATCTTGAGTTTTGTAATATTATGAATTATTTTTAATAAATGAAATATTAAAAAATATTTGTGACATTCTTGGTACGAACATGTTGCCAAAGGAAGGGTCATCATAAGATCATTAGATCAAAAAAAGAAAGTTCATCATGAACTCCAATGGTGATGCAGTCTGATCAGTTGGGCTCCAAAATAGTCTTGTTAGAAGCCAAAATATTGTCCTGGACTCCAATATATGCAGTTGGACGCCAAGACTTAAGCAGTTGGTGTACAAACTACCCAGTCTTCTTTAACTTCATTGGTTTTTGTAATATTATGAATTATTTTTAATAAATAAAATGTTAAAAAATATTTGTGACATTCTTTGTACGAAGATGTTGCCAAAGGAAAGGTCATCATAAGATCATTAGACCAAAAACAAAAGTTCATCATGACTCCAATGGTTGTCGACAACCGGTTTGTGGTTGTCGACAGGATATGCTGAGTCCATGTAAATGGTCAGCCATCAGTTGGGCTCCAAAATAGTCTTGTTAGGAGCTAAAATACTGGACCTGGACTCCAATATATGCAGTTGGACGCCAAAACTGAGCAGTTGGTGTCCAAACTACCCAGTCTTCTTTGACTTCATCGAGTTTTGTAAATTATGAATTATTTTTAATAAATGAAATATTTAAAAAATATTTGTGACATTCTTGTACGAACATGTTGCCAAAGGAGGGTCATCATAAATCATCATTAGATCAAAAAAGAAAGTTCATCATGAACTCCAATGGTGATGCAGTCTATGCATGATCAGTTGGGCTCCAAAATAGTCTTGTTAGAAGCAAAATACTTGTCCTGGACTCCAATATATGCAGTTGGACGCCAAGACTTGAGCAGTTGGTGTACAAACTACCCAGTCTTCTTTAACTTCATGGTTTTGTAATATTATGAATTATTTTAATAAATGAAATGTTAAAAAATATTTGTGACATTTTTGGTACGAAGATGTTGCCAAATGAAAGGTCATCATAAGATCATTAGACCAAAAAAAAAAAGTTCATCATGAACTCCAATGGTTGTCGACAACTAGTTTGTGGTTGTCGACAGGATATGCTGAGTCCATGTAAATGGTCAGCCATTAGTTGGGCTCCAAATAGTCTTGTTAGGAGCTAAAATACTGTTCCTGGACTCCGATATATGCAGTCGGCAATCATATAATCCTTTTAGCCAGTCATTTTCTCTAGCTGATGCATAATTGCCCATCATGTTCTCCCACCTTTCATTGAACTGAAGGAGCGATATCGAGTCATAGATGCAGTCATCAAAATCAGACATAAAGTTCGGATGAGCATTACATATGTGACCAATTTTTTCTGGTATCTTTTTCAATATATGCCATAAGCAAAATCGATGTCTGGTATTAGGAAAGACTTCAGCAATAGCTGCTTCCATGGCTTTTGTTGAACCACTCTATGGCTGTCCTTGTATTTTGGTGATAACAAAACTTATGATGATAAACATAATGAATATTTTGTTTAATCTGTGTCGCATCAATCCCATAGCAAAATGCTAAGTCTTTCATTGATGCAATATATGGCGCACTAAAATGATAAAATCGATGTTTAATCAATATACATCGATTTCTGTTTAAAGTGCCAAAGTATTAAGCGCAACGATTTGTTAAGAAGTCGATGCCATAACGATTTGATAAGTGACCATAACGATTTCCTCTTTAAGCGCATTGATTTCGTAGAAATCGATCTCATAACGATTCTATAAGTGAGCGCAACGATTTGTTAAGAAGTCGATGCCATAACGATTTGATAAGTGACCATAACGATTTCCTCTTTAAGCGCATTGATTTCGTAAGAAATCGATCTCATAACGATTCTATAAGTGAGCGCAACGACTTGCTCTCACAACGATTTGTTCACATCGATTTCGCTCTCATAACGATTTGATAAGTGAGTACAACGATTTGCCCTCACATCGATTTGCTTGCATAACGATTTCATAAATGATCACATTGATTTGTTTATAAATGAGCAACGACTCTTCACATAACGATTTCATAAGTCATGCTCATAACGATTTCTTCATGGATTCTGTTTAAACACAGATTGCCTTTATATTTCAAATATGCTTGGCGCTTAAATGAAAAGTCAAATATCTTCTGACAAAAAGCTGCATGCATATTTCAGAGTCTTGTCAAAAAGATATGACCTCTATTTTCAGTATGTTAGCAGAAGCACAGTACCATGCATCGTTTATCATAAACACTCTTTTATGCTAACACTCTCTTCTATGCTCACAGACATCGAAGACCATCAGAGTCTGATTAAGACAAATGAAGAGGAGATGAGCAACGGCTAGAACTCCAACGGATCTCTTCAACGGATCCATTCAAAATGCTCATATAAAAGAAGGAGCACTGCTGAAGAACAAAACAGCCTTTTCTTGAATATCTTTGTAGGAGTGTACAACTGTGAGAAACACCTCAATTCCACACACTCAGAGAAAGAGAGAAAGAGCCTGAGCCAAGAAGAAGCATTCAAAGCATTTCAAGCTCTCAAGCTTCCAAGCTTTCAAGCATTCGAGCCTTCCTTTCTCTCTTCTGTTTTCTCTCCGAGCTCATTGCATATCTGGGGAGAGTTTGTGACTGTGAGCTTTGCACAAGTGTTAATCTTGTAAAGCTTCTCAGTTTGATCTTTCTAAGGAAGATCTGTGTCCGGCTGTAGGACTGTATACAGTAGTTACCTAGCTAGCTAGGGGTCAGTGTCTAGCAGAACCGCACTGGGGTTTGTATCAGGAGGTTGGCTTCTTTACCTGTAAGAGAAGTGGGTTGCCTTCTTGCCCGGGAAAGAGAAGAAGACCAGCTGGGGTGCTGGGTGTTGTAGTGTCCTAAGGGGGACTGTACCCTTGGTTAGTGAAATCCCAAGAAGTTGCTTGGGGACTGGACGTAGGACTTCCATGTGGGAAGGGGCCGAACCAGGATAAATCTCTTGTGTTATTTGTGTGATTGTTTATTTGCTTCCGCACTGCTACTCTTTATCACACTAAACTAACCAAACATTCAAGTGTTAATTTCTGTGTTTAAGATTCTATTTCAGATTTCAGAAAAACCTATTCACCCCCCCTCTAGGTTAGCTTGCTGCCGTACCAAAAGGGCCAACAGCTTTGTCTTGGTCAGTAATGATTGCATTTGGATGCATACCACCATTAGCTTTCATCCAACAATTAAACACCCATACAAAGCTTTCAATCCTTTCATTGCTTAGTAAGGCACAACCGAGAAGAATGGATTGACCATGATGATTGACTCCCACAAATGGAGCAAATGGCATTGGTATGTATTTGTCAAATATGTTGTGTCGAAACATATGACATCGGAGAAATACGAACATGCTGTCCTTGACCTACCGTCTATCCAGAAGACATGTCTCAAACTACCATTATCATTTAGCTCCACTGCGTAGTAGAAGGTGGGGTTGGTAGCTTGCATTGCCTGAAAATGTGACAGCATTGTCTTCGCATCACCTTCTTTCAATTGGGTTGTCTATCACGTTCAAGAAAGTTCTTACAATCCTTCTCCATGAAATCTAGTTGTCTAATCCCACCTTTTTCTCTTTGCCATGCATGATACAATCTTTGACGTTGAAATCCCGACACTTCGCATGTTTACCATTTCGGCCTTCTCTGGAGTGCAAATCTTTCGATGGGATCGCAAGTACCCCGCCGCTAATGGATTTAAGGAGTGGTTATGCTTCAGTCGTACATCATACAAAATGTATTTCATGGTACAACTATCTCTTCTCACCTTTAGACTTGCTGGGCATCTGATTTTCGCTGTGTCACGATGTAACATTGCATTTGGATGTTGCCTACTTTCACCACTTCTATGACATGTGAACTTTTTGAAAATGCACACACCATCTAGAAATTGCTATCCCGGCTTGCTATACCAAATCCTTCTTTGCATGTAGTGCATAAGTAGAACATTCTCACATCATCAATACATTGAAACTCCATCCCGTCACAAGGTTCTGCTATAAGTTGGGCTTCTGTGTGTTTGCTTCTCCTTCGTTGGAGTCTTCACCCAATCATTCCCACATTCGAGTTGCACATTACCTATGATGACCACATAGACAAGTTATTCTTCAAAAGTTTAAAATCACACAAAACAGAATGCACAGATAGACGATGTGAATTATGCTTCTAATTTATTCTCCAAACCATATTCTTGCAAGGTGGGCCTTACTTGTCGACAACCTCTTGTGGCTGTCGTTGTTGACAGGACATGTTGGCTCCATGTGTTTTGTCAAGAGCCTGTCGACCGCCAGAAACTTGTCTATCGACAGCTATGCCTTCACAGACATCAAGCTTTGAAGCCTGTGTGCATCTGTCGACAGCCCCTTCGTTGCTGTCGACAGCTGCTCACAGCCTGAAAGTTCAATGGTGATGTATGTCTATAGTTGGGCTCCAAAATACTCTAGTTTGGAGTCAAAATAATGGTAATGGACTCCAAAATAGCCTCTTGGACGCCAACATGTGCAGCAGTTGGGCTCCAAACAACCCAGTTTTGGGAAACTTCATAGTTTTTTGATATTTTATAAATTCTTACTAACAGAAAACTTGTTTAAAAAATATTAGTGACATTATTGGAAGCAAAATGTTGTCAAGATAGAAGTGCATGTCCCATTGGAAGGGTCATGATAATCAAAAAAAAAAAAAACCTGAAAGTTCAATGGTGATGTATGTCTATAGTTGGGCTCCAAAATACTCTAGTTTGGAGTCAAAATAATGGTAATGGACTCCAAAATAGCCTCTTGGACGCCAACATGTGCAGCAGTTGGGCTCCAACAACCCAGTTTTGGGAAACTTCATAGTTTTTTGATATTTTATAAATTCTTACTAACAGAAAACTTGTTTAAAAAATATTAGTGACATTATTGGAACCAAAATGTTGTCAAGATAGAAGTACATGTCCCATAAACCATAGGATCATGATAACCTACAACATGAAGGACTTAGAAGAAATATATCTTAGAAATATTTAAATTTACAGTTTAGGCTCTAAAATGTGCAGTTACATTTCAAATATCTAAACAGCCTGCAAAATATTATGCTAAGGCAGCAACCAAATAATTTGAGATGTTAATTAGTGATCATTATACACAATGAAGTCTTTAGAAAAAAAATTATCCTACACCATGAAGGAATTAGACTACAAATTTGTTAGATCAATCAAGTTCACAGTTTACGCTCCAATTGGACTTCAGCTCAGAAGTGTGATAAACACCAATTAACATTGTTAGGCTCCAAAACTTGTTAAAAAATGAATTAAAAATACACTTTAGGCTCAAAATAGTATTCCGCACCTTAGACGCCAAATATAAAGTGAGGCTCCAATATGTTTGTCAATATACAAACCAATTTTTGGAATTACAAGCAACTTCCTTGTCTGCAGAATAGTCATCGTCGTTTTCGTTCAATATTCTAACCGGCCTTTCTATTGGGACTTATGTGAAAAAAAATGTACATATAATTCTTCAGAGAAATTGCCCTGTTCCAAAACTCGTTGAGGAAAACATTCTAAAATGCAGATAGAGAAATAATTTGATTGAATTATTTTTACTAACCAGATGCATCATTTTCAACATGGAATACATGCACAATATTCCTCTGCTCACCATCGCAATTTCCTTGCTCTGCTCACCATGACAGCTGCCCTTGCTCTGCTCACCATGACAGCTGCCCTTGCTCTGCTCACCATCACAGCTGCCCTTGCTCTGCTCTCCTTTTGATTCTTGATGGTGCATGGGAGGAAAGAAATAAAGGATTGAGTGGAGGAGCCATTGTCTGTGTAGGCATACATGCTCCAGTGATCAAAGTTTGCCTTGAGAAAATAGACGGCATGAATGGAGATGGTGGCCACACCATCGGTTGGCCATACATCCATGGTTGGGCTCCATAAACCACAGGAGGTATCATTGCCGGCAACATGCAATTTGAGGCCCTGCGTGATGCCTTTGACTTGTTCTGTCCAAACTTATCGTTGGATTTCCTTCCTTTCGAGGCCGCAGAGTCAGACATGCTAATTCTCGATTTTGGATGTGCACACAGGATCGCTCTGGTTGATCTCGTCCGTGAATGTTCGCGAGCAAGCAAATTCGCGGTTTCGGAAGTGCAGAGGAAGCTGTGATGGTGAGGGGAGGGCGAACGCGGGAAAGAGGTGAGAGAGGGTAATTGGGAACCGGCGTTTGAAGTGGGATTTGACTTTGGCATCATGACATGGGTCATGTTACCGAAGCGCCAGAGTGGGGTGGCGGTGACAGTGCGTCTTTTCGCGCTGGCGTGGCGGCTCAGCAGCAGCGTGGAGAGCGCTGTGCTGACATGGCGCGGACCATTGAAGCGGTAAGACGTGGACGAATGGCGCATCGGAAGTGCAGGAAGACGTGGCTTTGTGCACTTTCCGAAAGTGCACAAAGCCTTTCTCTTCTCATCATATATATGTCGGGCATTTTTTAGTGGTTATACGGAGAAAAACACTAATTCCAACTCTAAGTGATACTATTAATACTAATAATACCAAGGATTTTTATTATAATAATTATATTTTTAATATTTAATTATTTAAATAATCACAATTAAAAATATTTCCCAAAGTAGTCACCAAATTGCCACGTTGGCAACTTGGTGACCGGGAGACCCGGTGCCAAGATCGATAGCGGTGTTGGTATTGGCAAGATCGACACCGCTATCGATCTTGCGGATGTCTACATTTGAAGTCGGCATTGCCAATGCCGACTCCAAAGTCTGCAATGGGAATGCCGACTCCGAAGACAGCAGTGAGAATGTCGACACCGAAGTCGGCATTGGGAATGCTAACTCCGAAGTCAGGATTGGCAGCATTGTGTAAAAAAAAAAAAAAAAAGAGGACCAAGGTTGGCTTCCTCTGCAGTTGGGGAAAAAAAGAAAAAAAAAGAAGGCGCACAGTTGGCTCCCTCCTAAGGGTGTCAAGTGGGCCAAGCCAGGCCGGCCCGTAGCCCCGATGGCCCAACCCAATTTTATATGGGTTTGGGTCAAATATTTTAATATTCTAAATTTTGGATTAAAAATTATATTGTGGAGTTATGTTTAATAGCTTAATATTTATTTCATATTTGTAACAACTAGAAATAAGTTTATCTAGATTAGTCTAATATTTATTTTATGTTGTTTTGATTCAAAGAACATTAATTTTATTGTAAAAATAAATAAATAATAATAAGAATATCTTTAAAAAAGTATAACAGAGCCGGGCCGAGTTTCTAAAAATCAGGCCGGTCGATTAAAGACTGGGCTATTCTATTCTGGCAGAAAAAGAAGAATCCTATGCGTATATGTGAATTGAGATGTGTTATATAAATTTAATATTATTTTTAAGCTAATTCATCATATATACACACAACTGAAAATAAAATTGAGAATAAAATAAATCAACATAATATGTCTAAGTCACAGATACATCAACATAATATGTCTAAATCACACATACATGAACATGATACATGTACACTAAAAATACATCAAAATAAACTATGAATCATAAACAACTAAAAAATATCAAGTACAAAATATATCTCAAAAGAACTGTGGAAACCATCTCTTCTTTCCTTTTCTAGATCCTCGACCACGACTGTGGCACTGCTCCTGTATCTCACTCTGAGCATGAACATATGTCTCTGAATGTGACTGTATCTCATGCACTAAGATAGCATCACATGACTCTGACTGTGCTGTCTCATAATCCATGTCCTCTGATATCATGTTTAATGTCTCCCCAAGTAGATCATATTGACTATGTTGTAGTACTGTACTAGTCGAACCTCTGTGATATCGTTGGCGACAATATGTACCTACTGTAGACTGTGGTGGCTGTGAATGTGTGATCTCATCTGGCATCACCTCATCTGTTAGTATCTATGAAGCTCCTATGTCATACAGATCATACTGTGAAAATGTCATAACATCTGGAGAAAACTGAGATAGTCCTGCAATAGAATTTATGACATAGTTGGTTAAGATGTAATTTTTCTATCCATAGATCTTAGTTTCAAAATTTGAAACACTCTATTTTTTTTTTGAAGCAAGTCGTCGAAATCTGATAGCCAGGAATTGTCGGATTTGAGCGATGGCCGAGTCGACAGTTATCATCGGAATTCGGCAACAATTGCTGACAGATATCGCCGAATTTTGACGATGGGCGAGCTGACAGTTTGTAACGTCGCGAGTTTTCCGGATCCCTGTTGATCCAGATTTAGCAGGTTTGGTGGCCAATGTGTGGCCCATTAGTTTGTGTTTTAGGTGCCCGCGCGTGTTGTGAGGCTTGGTGGGCCGGCAGTTGGGCCCAAAAGTGCTCACAGGTCTTCTGCCTGTGAACGCGACAGGGGTGTGCGTCGCGTTCTGAACGCGACAGCCCTGGGGGTTGCGTTTCTGTTGCCGCCGTTGAGCGTCGACGTCTGCATGCGCGCCAAGTGTCGGGCACTGGGTGGCGTGCTGACGTCAGGAGTAGGAAGGCGACGGCCTCCTACGTCGCGTTCAGGTCGCGACGTAGGGCAACGTCGCGTTCTTAACCGTTGTGTTGTTTTTAAGAACCCCATCCGAACAGAGCAGGGGAAGCTCTACACAGCCAGGGGGGGAGCTGCTGCGGGATTTCCGGGCGATTCGAGCTTCTGGAGGTGTTTTTTGCGTGTTCTCGCCGCGAGGACGTCGTGCGGAGCGGGGGGAACGCCTGGAGTTCGTGTTCTTCGTGAAGGTAGGGAGAACCCACCTTGTTTTGATGTTTGGATCGTGTGCATGGTGTGGTTGATGTGTTTTCCAACTTATAAACTATAGATACCATGCTAGGGGTATCCATTAAAGCATGTAAAATGAGAATTAACCGTGGTTTGAAAGGTTTGGAAGGGTAATCCGTGGAGTTGCTTCCGGATTAGGATTCGCGCCTGCGAAGGCGACGACCCTGGGCGTCGCGTTCTTAACGCGACAGCCCGATGTGTCACGTTCTGATCTTAAACGCGACATGTCGAAGGGCCGCATTCTGAAGGCGACCTGGCCCCTTGTCGCGACCTCAGCTAAGAGGTCCGATTATGCACGTTTTCTGTATTTTGATTAATCGGTTATTGGTATTTGTTGTGCATGGCAATGACAAGTGGAGCCATTGCACTTGTTACGCTTATGGAGGTGGGCATGCTTTACGTGGTTGTTATGTGATGTATGTAACCGGCTTGGTGTTTACGTAGTATGCATGGTGCGTTGACACCCGTAGCGCTCTTGGAGAGTGCTGTCCATGTGTTGGACATGTTGTTTACGTGAATGATGTGTGGTGCACCTGACTGGTGTATTATACAAGTAGTGTCTACGTGGCTTGAGTGCCGTGCATGTGGTTAGTGTGTGCATGGCACATCGTACATTATCGTGTTTATTATATACTAATTATTGTGGTTAGTTCGTGGTATTGTGGCGATGAGGTTCACGTATGAACCTAGCCATGATCCTTTAGGATCTTTTATAAGTTATCCTCGATGGATAATTAGTAAAGTGTAAGTATGATTATTATGTGATTATCGTGATCAGTGTTTAATGTGACCTTCACTGTCATAAGATGACCGATGACAGGTTGTGGTGTTATTATTAATATGGTTTATATGTGTTATGGTGTAGGTTAGCTTGTGAGTCACGTGTGACCAGAACAAGCTATTCCTCACATATGTACCGTGATTGGTAATAGAAAGTGTTTGTGTATATATCGTGGTTTGAGCTTGCCGAGTGTGGTGGTCCGGCGCCTATTCCGGAATGCCTCTCTAGTTGGGTACCCCAAGTTCTTTGTGAGCCAGGCACGTGTGTTTCTTGTGCTCGGGGTTTGCCCCGGTACAGTGTGGTACCGTTGAGGTTTGTGCCGTCTTCCTGGACACCCTCACTCTTGTGTTTGAGTTGTACGTCCGGCTGAGGGAAAGACGACAGTGGGGCAGCGGCTTGTGTTTGTGGGTGTGCAGTCGCTTGTAGCGCGCTCGTAGTTGGGGGTACAGACACCAGTAGTCGACACTGGTCCCCAGTTAGTCCTGTTTTCCAGTGCCTCACTTTAGGGTGCTCCGGTCAGAGACCCTAGAGGTGCCATGCATGGGCCTGCAGCTGTGTGTCTGCATGTGTGGTGTTAGTTAGTCTCCCCAGTTGTTTGACTTGTTCTCGTGGAGCGGCAGTTGGACCATTCGTCCATGACTGCGAGACTGAGAGGTTGTTCTTGTGTTCTGTTGTCCGGGTCGGATACTGGCTTGATCAGCCAGTAGTCCGTTCCCGTGTGGTGGCGTCGTTCTTTCCGACTCGTGCTTTGCCGGCTCTGGTTGTGGCTTGTGTGACTCGCCAATTGAGGTTTCACCTGTAATGTTGTGCCTAAGTGATGGCATAATAAAGTTGTAGTTCTGTGTGGTGTTTATCACCTACTTGTACCCTTCGTAAGGTGTTTGTGTAGTGGTACCTTGAGGTAGCAGATACCTATACCCTTCGTGGGTTACTTTTACAATTTTGTGGTGGTACATTGTGTACCAACCTTTTCAGGTACTCGTGTGTTGTGGAAGTCTTGTGGTTTGACCTGCCATTTGTTGTATCCTATTCGTTTAAGTAAATCTTCGTTTATAGTTTATTGTGGAATGGATTGACTTATGGATGCCATTCTTGTTACCCTTTGTGGGTAAGTTGCTGATGAGGCTTGTGGCCTAGGCAAACTGTGGTTTGGTGGAGCTGTGCTCCGTAGAGGTCGTATAATGGGACCTTTCACTTGTTGTGTTTTACCTTTCTTTAAGTAAGCTTTCGATTATGGTTTTAGTATGTGATGGATTGGCCCGCTGTAGCCGATCATGTTACCTGGTGTGTGTAACTTTTAATATATCGTGGTTTGGGGTTTAATGGACCAGCACTTAGTTGGCTATCCTATTACCCACGAGGTTAAGTGAAGTTTGTAGCCTGGACAGTGGTTTGCCTGTGCGGCTAGGCACTTCAGTTGTTGGGTGGACTAGTAGGGTTGTACTAGTTCTGTGGTCTCACATTCCTTCTGAGGACTTTATGTTTATTGTCATAATTATGTTTAATCGTTAATTATTGTAATGATGTGAGCATGTCATGGTTTGGCTTTCAATATTACCAATGAGACCCTATGGGGTCGAGGACTCTTCTGTTTAGTTGTTGAGGTTCTTGGGTGGTCCCCTACTGAGCCTGTGACTTGTCGAGGCTCACTCCCCTACAGTTCTTTTCAGGGCTTGCCGTGTATTTGGCTTGCAGCGGTGTGATGGCAGACTTGTACCACCAACAGTAGTGTAGTAGTTAGTGTTGTGTGAGCTTGTGCTCCCTCGGGATATGCCCCAGGTAGTTGTACTTTTTTAATTAGACATGTATTAACGTAATATGATAGTTGTAAATTGTTATATGTATGTATGAGCACATGTACCTTTTTGTGTCTTATACTGTGTAGTTGTCTTATATTCTTACTGGACACGTGTGTGAGACATCCCTTGCGAGACTTCGGTCCGTTCGCGGGAGGCGGATCTAGATATGGAGCCTTATTGGGCATAAATACCCCGGTCCGTCACACAGTTATTCGTCAGAATTTGACGACAGTCACTCAGAATACAGTGATTGTTGCCAAAATCTGGTCGACGACCATCGTCGTTGTCAGGTTTTCGATCTGCCATCGACAGTCCTGTCGCAATTAGCCACCGGTTTGAAAAAAAAAAAGTTATTTCACATAGCTTAAAAGTTAAGTGATTTGTTTTAGATTTAAGTGATTAAATTATATACTATTTTAGATATTTTATCAAACAATCGGAGATCTTTAAAATTAATCACTATAGATATAAGATGTCTATTAAGTGTTATCAAACAAATCCTTAATAAAACATCTAAGAGCTTGATATAAGTACAACAAGTGCAGTAAATTTTATGACAATTTGCATGATGTCTAACATGACGTCACACGAACTGCTATACAAGGTAGCAGATAGGAAGAGAGTAGAGGGAGTCGACGACTGCGATAGTGGAATCTAAAATCACTATTTTAGAACCTAAATTTATATTTTGAATCTCGAATTATAATAATTTTAAATTCTAAAGATAATATTTTAGAATATAAAATTTATATTTTAAAATTCAATCGCTCATCGTCGCCGCCGCCATCTATTGCTCCCCCTGCTTGGCAACTAGCGAGACACATAACTTGGCTCTACGTGAGCTATTATATTACCATCTAAGTGCAACAAAAGTACTTGGTTAATTGTATTAAAATTTTCTCAATATCTAACTATAAATATCACACTTATTAAGACTATCTTTGTAATTATACCAGAAGGAGGTGCATTTTGGTCATCCGTCATCCAACATGGGAAAACCCTAACTGAGCACCTTATAAGCTTCCGCCAGAAGCTGAGGCGCTGTACTCTCCCGACGCAGCTGGGTGTTCGAGCTGTGCCGCCGCCATGTCGAAGAGAGGTAACTCGCCGCTCTCCCTCTCTCTCTCTCTCTCTCTCTCCCAGTGGCTTTCGTGATTTCTGAACTCCGCGGAATTGTTGATTACGCTTCTGCATCATGATCGTGCTAGAGTTCGGTTGCCGAGTCCCAATGGAAGGCGTTCTTGCCCGTCCATCGTCCATTGATTCTTCCAGCGGTGTTTTCGACAAGTTTTTGATAGGAAGCATTCGTTTCGCATGTACTGAAATCGATCTATGTGTTGCACACTGTCTGTTCAGTCAGAGATTTCCGGGAGAGGCTTCTGATTCTGTTTGTCCGAAGTGTCGGTCTGTTCACAGGGATAAAAGCCTGCAATAAATTTTCCCGATCCGTATTTGCGAGTTTCCAGCATCCATAAGACTTTGCTCAATTTTCAAGTAATGTCGTCGAAACGAATAGTTTCTGATCCTGTTTGGAAAATTCCAGCATCAAGGAGATTAGTTGGTTCCAAGGTTATAGGAAACTTTGGCGGATCTGATCGTTTTTTCCTTATCTTTCTCGTTGGCATTCCTCTAGGACGCGGAGGTTCCGCCGGGAACAAGTTCCGGATGTCGCTGGGTCTGCCGGTGGCGGCCACGGTAAACTGCGCGGACAACACGGGGGCGAAGAACCTCTACATCATCTCCGTCAAGGGCATTAAGGGCCGCCTGAATCGCCTGCCTTCTGCCTGCGTAGGCGACATGGTCATGGCAACCGTGAAGAAAGGGAAGCCCGATCTGAGGAAGAAGGTCATGCCTGCGGTCATCGTGAGGCAGAGGAAGCCGTGGCGTAGAAAGGACGGTGTCTTCATGTATTTTGAAGGTACTACTATTTCGTTTGCCTTTTCGTTTCTGCTCGGTTATGTTCATTCCACATTGTGTGTCAATCATTTGAACCATGGGGCAGTTTACCACAGATAAGTTTGTTTAGAACTATGTACATTTCTTTGGCACAATGGATCCGGATGCACACTAATGCCTTTTTTAGTCATTGTTCGATATTTGATTGACGCGAGGGCCAAGGATAGAACCACTGTTTCAGGAATAAATTTTCTCACAAGTGTTTGCATTCTACTGGGTAGAATACATCCGATCTGCCTTGCTGTTTGAATTGGTTTCGCAGTGTTTTTTTCTGCGTTTTTTTGTAAACGGTGGGCATTTATCTATTCGCTGCTTTTGCGCGTTGTTTACTTTAGGTTAAAGAAAACGAACTGCTGCTTCAGTCAGCAGTCAGTGGGTCCAAATTTTCATCGTGGGGATACCCATTGAGAGCATTTGATTGTAGTTTGTTTTCTGGAATTTACCGTAAACATAACTTGTATGCTGTGATCCTGTATTGTGTTCTTGGAGGGTAGTAATAAGCTTTGTCGTGTACGAGAAATGTTGTAAATCTGAGGTGACTCTTATCACTTTTCTCCGATCCTAGTTCTTTCCTTCCCATTTGGCCGTTGTCCTCCACATGTCTCTTATTCACAATATTAACATTTTAGATTCTATAAAATCTTAACAGAGAAACTAATATTCCAAGCAAATGGGCCATTATATTTGGCTCTTTTGTTTACAGTGGTGACAATAATGTGTTCAGCTCAATGCAGCAAGCCATTTCTGCTTGCATCTGGCATCATTACGTTGTTATTGGACGTTGATGCTAAATTCCTAAGGTGCCATGAGCATTATCGGGCCTTGCTGACTTGATTAAGAATGTTATGTCACAGTAGTTTCACTCTAATAAATGACTGGTTTATCCGACATTACCGCAACTTTATGCGTATCACAGCCGTTATGCATTTAGAATGTTCCATATGATGAGAATGGATCACAAATTCTCACGACGGTCATCTGAGACACCCACTGATGTAGGTGTCTGGGTTGATTCGAAGATCCTCACCTTCTCTGATGGTTGAAACTTCCTTCCTCCTACTTAGAGAAATGAAGAATCTCCCGTGTGCGTATATGTTGGGACAGAGGTCTTTTCAGTGAGAGAAAGACTTTGTGCACTTTGAGAAAGTGCAAAAGTCCTAGTCATCATGCACTTCTCCCTTCCCATTGGTGGAAAGGGTCATGATGACTAGATCTCTCTTCTCTTCTCCACCAATGGGAAGGGAGAAGTGCATGATGACTAAGACTTTTGCACTTTCTCAAAGTGCACAAAGTCTTTCTCTTTCAGTGAAGCATGTCGTTGTCTGTCTCTGGGTTGCTTTTTGAACCTCGCTACATCATTTTGCCTCATGTGATGTATTCTACATTCTTTCATGTTTCAATTTTGATTCCATAATTGTATCCACAGTTTTTGTGATAGTAAGGAAAATATCTGGTTTGTTTAAGCTGATTATACGTTCTTTTAGTTAAGTAATATGTCCGGCCTTAGTTAACTCTTTTCATAGAGAACTTAGTACATTTATGTGTATCTGTCTGCATCAGAAACCTGGGTGGGTGGGTTTAATGTTGAATGACGTGGTTGTCTCTGCACTCGGGGCAGTCTCTTCCTCTGGATGCCCGTGAGGACAGATGCCTTGTTCAAAGGTTGTAAAATTAAAAAGATATTTGATTGAATCGCACATAAATCTCTTTTCCATATTTTTGGTCGTGGCCTTTCTAATTCTTGTTGGGTATAAATTTGCAGATAACGCTGGGGTGATTGTCAACCCAAAAGGAGAAATGAAAGGTATGAAACGGGTGTATCTTTTTTTTTTCTCCCATTGTATTCGAAGACTTGTCTTCTACTCTAGGTGTAACAATTCATTTGCTCTATTCCCTAGAATGTTTTGTATGTTGAAAGCCCTAACCAATAATCCAACCCCCTCCCCCCAAAGAAGGTATCTTAGCGGTCCTCTATATTATGTTGATGTGAAGTTACACCAATTGTTAGCCCATCGCCTTTTGTCAAAGGAAATGTCTTGCTGCACATCCCGCCGAGGAGTTGTGTGCACACACTGAGCAGCCATTGGCTGCCTGGTACCATGTCGTGATGATATGGCGCCATCAAGACGCGGTGTGTTTGCACGCCCCTTCGGAGGGGGTGGGGTGTGCAGCAAGACGTTCTCCTTGTCAAAACAAGCAGTTTGCCAATCTCACGTTTTATTTTTATTTGTTGCACGACAGGATCCGCGATCACGGGGCCCATCGGTAAGGAATGTGCAGATCTATGGCCGAGAATTGCTAGCGCCGCCAATGCCATCGTCTAACATTGGTTTGGGCTTCACCTTCCACAATAGTGTTCAGTTTGGTTGTGTAATTTTGTTTCAAGTTCTATGGCATCGAAGTAGATGGACGTCTGTCTTGTTTAGTGTCCTTCGGTTTTAGTTGTTTATGAGTTTACAGAGACTTGACAACAATTTGATCTTTTACCTCATACTGAGATAAGATATTAGTGGTCGAGATTGTCAGCGGTTTCATAGTGATTTGTGAGTTGTTGCATCTTGCGTCCGCAGTTTAATTTAACTTGTTCGGTGGTTCACCTTTCAATGATCTTGTTCGATGGGGATCGAACCAATAACGACTAGAATCGAAGGTGATATCGTGCCCTCTTAACCATGCTCTTGCTCCAGAAAATCTCTACATTTCCGGACTATTAACTAGGAAGCCTCTTTCGATTGTAATTATTGATTCTTATAGGGTGTTTGGTTGCCATTTTTTATCAATTTTTTTTCCTTTTTTTAAAAGAGGAAGAGACAATTGTGGAGCCTGTTTGGTACAATTATCCTTTTTTTTAAGGAAGAAATTTCGTCATGACTATATCTTTTCCAACAAAAAAAAAGGTCTCGACCTATTTTTTTTCAAGATTTTGGCGAACTCGACTTTGTCTACCCACGCCCCTTCATCACTCCGGCCTCCCCCCCCCCACCGTGCCGGCCCCCTCACCCCTCCGGCCTCCCTCCCTCCCAACAACACCGTGCAGAGCCCTCCCCCCTCCCCTCCCCATTGCGTCGACCCCCTCACCGAGTCTCCCCCCCCCCATTGTGCAGAGCACTGCTCTCCCCCCCATTGGGCTAGCCTCCTCACCACTCCCCCCCAACCGCGTCGGCTTCTCTTAACCCCACCGTGCAGAGCTCTCCCCCCCTCCCCCCTCGCCGGTCTCCCACGCCGGCACCCCCATCCCGTCGGCAGCCTCCCTGTGCCCCCCCCCCTCGGGCACCCTGCACCCCTCCCCCACCGGCGTCCCCCTCCTCCTTCCCCCCCCTCCCCCGCCCCGGCGGCTCCCCCTGCTCTGCCCTGCCCCGCCCGGGCGGCTCCCTCTCCCGCTTCAAACACATCAACATAAATTTTAAAAATTTTATTGTTTTTACCAAACAGATAACATCATATTTTTATAGTTTTAAATTTGAAGTTAAAAGTGAATTCAACATCATTTTTTAGGTAGAAATAGTTTTTTTTTTAATTGCTCCCAAACACCTTATTAACATTACTAGCAAACTCCGGCCCTCTTATATTCTGTATTTTCGTGTTAATAGCGGCGAAGTGGGTGATGACATGTTTCTTGAGTCAGGGTCAGTCATGAGCGCTAGGTAAGAAATGAAGGCCATTGGGCGCTGGTTTCTTGTTTTTTTTAGAAAAGAAAAGTTTTTTACAGACATTATTATTATATCTAATTGATGTTAAAATATTATTAAATAGAAAATTACATATCGGAATATATCGTATCGAAAGTTATATACTCTTAAAATTTTTATATATTTAATGTGAAATTTTATTGTAAAGTATGTTTTATAATAATGTTGATGCAGATTATTTGATAAGCAATGAGTTGAGAGATAGAGAATGATTTTGTCAGTTTCTCAACTAACAATATTATTTTTTAAATAATTTACATCAATTTTACATATTTCATATTTTATGTTGTATGAATTTCATCATGCTTCAAACTTCTGTTTGATTCTATTTATTTAACCTAATTATAATTGAGTTAAAAGGAAAAAAATAATTTATCTTCTATAAAATTTTAAAATTTTGTTTTTGATAACTCTTTCTTTCACTTGCCTCTCTCTCTCTCTCTCTATTTGTATGGAGAAACACTTAGTGTTTGATTGACTAAGTAAAAAATTATCTGGCCAGCTATTCCATTGGTTGGGACATGGGTCTCGCCCTCAAAAAATAACCTTGATTGGGCGCAATGGGGTGGTTGTTTGGATATTCTTTTGAGTGGCCAATCAAACACTAAATGTTTCTCATTTTATGATATTTGAGAGGGGGGACACCCCCAAATACTCTCTCTCTACTCCTACAATATACTCAAGTGTGTTCTCTCTCTTCACTCTCATTGTTAGTGTCTAAGTGATATCTAAAATGCCATCTCTTTCTCTCTCTTTCTTCATTTTGTCTATGTGATTTCTCTCCCAAACGCTCTCTTCTTAATAGAGATATTTTAATAAAATTATGTTTTGTTTAATAGTTTCTCTAGGTGATAGTATAATATTATTAAAATATATTTTTTGTAATATTTTATTTGAATAGTATATATGACAACATTTTAATAAGAAAGATATATTTACCATTTTATGTCTAACTGTTTATACTAATATTCATCAAGTGAAGTGCAACTAGACATGCGGTCCAATTAAAAATCCAAGGAACAAAGTTGGCCGCACCAGTTAAATGAGACCATGAAAAAGTAAAAAAAAATGGGGTCTACTCCCCATGGTGGATTTGGAATCCTAGCAAAAGTTAGGTCCCATCAGCCTTTAAGAGGGGCTTTAAAAGTACTCCATCGGACAGAGTCAACAGTGAGGGGGGGGGGGGCAGATCGAGGATTTTCCAGGAAAAAAAAAGTGGGGAGGCAACTCTTCTTTCTCAAGGAATCTTGTAGCGCAAGAAACGATAAGCAAGAAGGAGATAGCCTTGCTATGTTTCCTGTTTGAGCAATGCTGGGCGCCCGGTTGGGCAGTAGAGCACTGCCCAATGAGGGGCGGGCCAGTCGGACGCTCGGACAAATCATTTGTCCGAGCACTCAAACATTAAGTATTTTTCTTTCCTGTTTTGGGGGGATGTAAGCAAAATAAGAGAGAAAGAAGGGTAGGTGATGATGTAATAGGAATGGTTCTTTGTTAAGGGAAGGGCCTGATATCACTTACCGAAAGAAGAAAAAGGGAAGGGCCTGATTTATTATATCTTGCTCTATCATTCTATTTTTTATGTATTTCATTTCTTTCTTTATGTGATTTTTAATACTTTCTCCCATGGAGCCTTGCTTCTCGTGCCTAGATGTTATCTTCACCCTCTTTAAGTATTAAAGTTTTCTTTTTTATGTACTTTTATGAATGTACCTGGTGGTAGAAAGATGAGAAGGATTTTAGATTTCTTTTATATTTCTCATGGTCCTTTTACCTATTTTAATATTTGTTCTTTCTCTATGCACATTGCTAAACCGTGAGGGACCCTTCGACCACCGGATTGGAAATTTTCATATACTCACTCTAGGATATTAGAGGTTCATATAAGAGCATGTGGAAGATCACTTTTGTGGCTTCTCATATTTCTTTTGAGTGCTTTAATGCTTTCATTCTTTGTTTAGTTTGCTAAGTCACGAGAAACTTCTTTATCCACCATATTGAGGCCTTCACATGTCCATTCTATATTAAAAGGAGATCATACATTATCATGTTTAATGGGTCTCTCCCCCTATCCGATCCAAGGGATATTGGGGTTGGCCCTGTCACATCTCCCATCCCTTTTCATCCTTATTTGATTTGATTTGATTTTTTTATTTTAAAATATCATCTATAAAGCAAGTTTAAAGTTATATGGGCCTCATCCCTATTAATGGAGCGATGGAATCCTACGCCTAAGGGGATGAGCTAATTTGAGTGACTGCTTCCAGTGGCTTGGTTTCCAATTCATTTTATAATTATAATATAGTCATCAGAATGGATACCAAAGTTAAAGAACGGCTCAGATATAGAAAGCAGAGTGTAAAAGAAAGGAAAGACGAGCTCGCTTCGTGGGCTTCTCTTGCTTTAGCGCGCGAATATAGCACTTTAGCTAGAACTTTCATGGCTTACCGCCCTTATCCCGCAAAGAGCTTATTCGTGAAAAGAAAAGAATGGAGTTCTTTGGACTCTCCAAAGAGCTTATGAGTGTATTGGGTTTAAAAATATGTTTATGTAAAGTGGAAAAGAGAGTGGTTTAAAGATTATGTAGTACTATCATAAACTTATAAATAATATAAATATTCTTGGTAAGATAACACAAACTTATATGTAATTACATATCGATTTAATGTATTGTTTTCTCATTTTCTTTTAATTGGAAGATAAAATAAGGAGTTTTTGTCAAGAAAATATCATTATATACATGAATAATAATAAGTATGTCATTATTGTTAAAATATTTTTAAATGTCACTTATAAATAGAAAGATTGTATATTTATATGTCATCATTATCGTTATGTTACACTCTATTTATTTAATTATAGGGAAGAAAAAAATCTCATATTTGTTCTTGTGTTAAATTATTTTACCGATAAGATCATATTCTCAATATTTAAAAAAGGAAGCAAGAGGCATATTTTTGTCTAAAAATATTAAACTACTACTGATCACGAAATTTTGAAAGAATATTAGTTAACTAAGATGATATAATTATAATATTTTTTATTTATAAGTGGCATGCTTGCTAATACTTTAACGGTGATAATATATTAGTTACTTTTAAAATTTTCAAAAATCTAACCAAATTCAATGAAAAAAAGTGAGCAAAAATAGCATTATAATATTACTTTATAAAGAAATACAAGATTTCAAGCACATATTGAGATATGTGGATGTTGTCTACCACAGATATATATAGATGAGACTTATATTCATAGAAGATCAAACATTCCTATGCATTTAAAACAATTAATATTTGTCTGCACTAATATATACATAAAATATTTTTCAAACAAATGTATCAAAATATAGTCTACTATGATTAGTGACATTTATTTCCTTTAGCTATATAGTTAATTATTTATATTATTTGGTAACATATATGTGGTTATGGAAAGAAAAGGAAAGATTAGTTTTATGAATACCGTGTATCTTGATGTAAACTTGTAAAATTTTTAAACATAAATATTTTCTAAAAAAGTAGACTAAATTTACAGGTCATGGAATACTGATTTAGAGTATTACTTTCTCATCTTTTTAATTTAGATAATAAACTAAACAATCTTTTTATACATAAAATATTGTTATATGAAAAATAACAAATATCACATGATTGTTAAAATATTGTTAAATATCACTCATAAATAAAATCATTGTCATGTTTTATCTATTAAACTATATGTTTAATTAATTTATAAAAAGAAATCTTTTGTTTGTTCTTGGATTAAACCATCTTAACACTTGAATCTCATTCTTAACACTTTTAAAAAGATGCATCAAACATATTTTTGTCAAAAAATATTAAACTAATAGTAATATCGATTTTTTGAAAAAATGTCCACTTCTTGAAATAGAAGTAAATTGTGATAGCATATCTAAAATTTTTTATCTATTAGTGGTATGTTTGAAAATATTTTAATAATGGCAAGATATTTATCAATAATAGTTCCTTGGCAAAAATTATAAAAAAATATAACCATATTTTGAGTATAAAAGAAATTGAGTAAATGTGGCACTATAATATTTTGCTATAAATAAATAGAGAATTTCTTAAATGTATAATGTATTGTGGCATATGGGGACTGTCCATCTCAAACACATGTAAATGAGATCTATATTAATATGATGCCAACAAGCACCACCTGCATTTGTCTAAGACAACAATATTTGTCTGTCTCTATATATGTAGAAGATATTACTCAATATTAATAAAGCCAATGTTATGACTAGTTGTATTTATTTCATTTCACTTTATCGACTTCAAAATATCATATACATAGTAGGTTAAAATTTTGTTTCTAATGTTTATTAATAGAAATGTGATTATAAAATGTGGAAAAAGAGAGTAGTTTCTATAATTTTTTAGAGTTGAGATCTTCTCAGGACATGTGGGAGGACTCAACTCCCTCAATCATCAATAGGGTAAGGAGGTGGGAGAGAAAATTAAAAAAAAACCCTCCTTCTAAAACTTTTTCAGATTTTGATTTGGGTTTTTTAAAAAATTACCACCCACCCCTCACCTCATTGGTGACTGAGGGAGATGAGTCCTCCCATGTACTGGGAGGACCCCAACTCAATTTTTTTGTATACGGTCATAAATGTATAAATATTTTAAAGATAAATATTTAAAAAAAAATAATCTAAATTTGTGAGTCATCATATAACTAAATTTTTAAAGAGAAATTTTGTGTCTGTGCCTGGGCCGAGTTGGATTGTTCGGCGTAAGTACATGGGCGAGCTCCACCAATATGCACAAAACTATGTCGGGTCCCGCACATGTGTCTTGACAAATAATCTAACTTGATCGAAATATAGATAATAATATTTATCTATTTTTTAAAGACTATTCACAATAGTTAACTATAATGACATATCTATAATATTTTTTATTTATTAGTGGTATGATTGATAATATTTTAGTATTGATAATATATTTATGAATAATAGTTTTATTACAAAATCATAAATAAAAATTTTGCTAAATTCAATGTATAAAAGTAACTAAGGAAAAAAGACACTATAATGATTTATAAAGAAATAGAGGATTTCTTTTTACAAATTTGAGTAGACATATTTTCTGCTCTAGACATATGTGGATGAGACTTATATTGATATGACGTCTAGTAGACACCACCCACATATGTTCAAATAATCAGTATTCATATATACTAATACATATATGAAATATTTTTCAAAAAGATATATCAAAATATAGTCAATGTTACGATAAAATATATTCATTTTATTTAGCTATTCGATTTTAAATGACTCTTATAAAATAAATTTCAAATTTATTTCTATTCTTTATTTAAAAATATGTTTTTTGAAAAATAAAAAATAAGTAGTTTCAAGAATATGGTGTATTTTTACCTTAAATTTATAAATATTTGGGAGAATTAATTCTAGGTCTCCGACAATGACTTGACATTATAATTTTCAGATCCCTGTCAGGTTTCTTAGAATTTGAAAATCTTTACTTTTTTATGGACTTATTTTTAGTTCTCTGAGCATTAACTCTTTCAGAGACCTAAAAATATATTCCTCAAAAAGCAAGGATTTTTAGGTTTTAAGAAACCTGATAGAGACCTGAAAATAATATCAGATCCTTATTAGGGACTTAGAATTAGTTTTTCATAAATATTTTAAACATAGATTTTTTTTTAAATCCTAAATTTACAAGTTATTGGACTTCAATTTAGTGTCTTGTTTTCAGATTTTATTAATTAGACAATGAAAGAAATATATTTTTAATAAAATATCAGTATATAAAAATAATAAATATGTCATTATTGTTGAAAATTTATTAAATATTACTTGTGAATAAAATATTATAGATGTGTCACCGTCTTGTTAGTCTCTATCTATTTAATTATGAGCTAATTTTATAAAATAAATCTCATGTTTGTTCTTGAGTTAAACCATCTTTGTATTAAGATTTTATTCTCATTTTTTAAAAAAATACAGAAAGTATATTTTTGTAAAAAGTATTAAACTATTGGTATTAACAAATTTTAAAATATATATTTACTTTTCTTGAAATGGAACTTAATTGCGATGGCATTATTTATAGCATGTTTTATTTATGAGTGACATGTCTAACATATTGCAATAGTGAAAAAATATATATTAATAATGTTTTCTCTAAAAATCATAAAAATATAGTTAAAGAAAGTGTAAAAATGGAAACATGTAAAAATATCACTATAATATTACTCTATAAGGAAATAGAGAATTTCTTGTATATATTGGGAAGGTCGAATATTATCCTTTTAAGCATATATGAGTGAATATGTATTAATATGTCGCCTAATAGGCACCACCTGCATGTATTAATTTGGGTGGTAGGGTTTGTCTTACTTAATATACGTAGAAAATATTATTGAGACATATATATATATATATATCAAATTGTCGTCAATGTTATGGTAAGTGACATTTATTTCATCATTTTATGTCAAACTTTAAAATATCGCTTAGAGAACTGTGGACATAAAAAAAATCAATATAAAAAAAATGGAGCCCAAATTATATGCCAATTAAGAGGCCCAAGATATCCACCACAAAAAGAGAGTTTTTGATCCATCTCAAGTGGGAGGGGTGAGCTTAAGTTGTTCTTCACCACATCTCCCACCTTTAAAACGGTTGCTTGCAACATAAGAAGCAAGCAGCTATGGGAAAGAAAAGAAAAAATATTTTATTGGGATTCAAATTGTCATATTTTTTTATGTGTTGTTTCTCCTCTTTGATATACGATGACCATTAATGGCCTATTTTGAAAAAGAATATCATGAGAGTTTTATATTTGTATGAGAACACCCCTCCTCAGTTCACAGAATAGAACATGTGTGAATGCCATTTTTTTATGTTTCTCTTATCCTCATGTGCATCTATTGTGCATATAAAATCATATTTTCATACTACTCATTTCTCCTTCTTCATGGCCAAAGTTATGTAGTTCCTGAGTTTCTTTTCGTATACATGATAAGTCAACTAACAAATCCTCCCAGATTATGAATTGGGTTTTCTAATACCTAACCTCACTTGTAAGGGATTTCGGACATGAGTGGATGCTAGATTTTTTTTTTAAAATTTGATCTAAGTGTTTGTATGCATAACTTTTCTTTATGCCTAATTTAATGTGGAGAGTCTTGTCTATGCAATCATCCCTTCATTGTAGGGCTATATGAGATCCACATTTTCTGCTTACAGAGGTCATCTTCCACTTTCTTTTCATATCTTCTCACCATCGATTCAACATAATAGAAGTTCCAAACATTAAAATGGTAGATAATGTGATATCTTTGTCTTGTTTAAGTCCAAATATGACCCATTCACCACCTAGATGTTATGGAAAGTACCCATTTCTCTTCCTTGCGATCAGATCTTCTATTAGTTAATGTTCATCGTATTTGTATGTCTGCTGTCGATTCATCATAACAGTGAGCTTGACCGATAAGAGTTGGACAATTCAATATCTGGCCCTTGCCTTTCTCCCACCCTCTCTCTCCTCACTCCCTTCACCCATCGCTTATAAATAGAGCTTCACCATCCGAGAAATAGATGTGAGATTTCTGGGTAAGAAAATGTTGCTGGAATAGTGGCACAAGGAGGAGAGAGGAAGATTTATTCTAGAAGCTCTGGTTTTCTATGTGTTTTTTCCTTTAGCACCGGCAGACGGAGGCTTGTCATCGTCATCGCCTAGGATCTAAGGTGTGAAGCAATGTAGACGACTCTAGTAGTCGCCTACCACTTTTGCATAAACACACATGTTTATTTATAAACAAAGATATGTTACATGTATAATTTCCATTGTAAGCGTAGACAGTCTTACGTGCAAAAGTGGAAACAAAAAGTGCGCTACAAAAGCTCACATTGCACATGACCTATCATCTCCATCTACCTAAAGTAGCTACACATAACCCTCGGCCACAACCGGCTCTCCCTTCGGGGTTTTAAACGTAACAGTGAGAGGTGATGTGGTGAGGGGCACAACAGACACACACAATTCCCAAGTCGCGGACCAATGCTCCCAAACAGCCTGTGCATTCTACGAAGAAAGCCAAGGGTCTGACCTATTTAATATTATATTCGACTTTCACTTGTGTTTATCTAATATTATAAAAAACATATTTAATCACATCCTTAAAATTAAATTTGAAATTACTTTGAATGAAATTAGGATTTTCTCACCATAAATTAACTGTATTACTTTTACTATCTTATTAACTTTCGAAAAGTGATAGAATTGAGTCTCAGTAACTTCCGAAAATTGAGTCTCATAAAGTTAAAAATCGAGTGTAACACCTCAAAATTTAATACCAAAAAAATAAGATGATATCAGAAATTAGAAAAGATATTGATTCTCATAAAAGACATAAATATTTATCAGAAATATGATTACACTTAAATTTAGAATATTTTCACATAATTAATGTAATTCTGATATTATTTTCAGATATGCGCACTTTGATAAGAAATTATTGAAATTCGATAACAAAAATAAAATTTGAAATCACCATAATTACCAGAAAAAAATATGTTGATTCTAAATATATAAATATTGAGAATTGTTGGTGTGCGGATAATGAAATTAAGTCGACTTAATAATTTTTAGGTCCATTTTCACCCAACGAAATTTTAATTAAAAAAATAACCTAAAATCACCATAATTTGCATCACCTCCTAATTAACTAGTGTTTTAAATTTCACGTTAAATTGGACATAGTTTATATAAAAAATTAATAATCCACAAAAACTAAACAAATTAACTTGATTTTTCAAAACACACTTACGCCACCAATCTTATGTAAACTATCATTACGTAGTTTTCTTCACCCCTAAATTCTACATGTTGGTTTAGTGTTAACCCTTATTCGATGAGGACATGTGATGGATGAAGGAGCAACCCTACCCCTTCCTCTAGGCAGCCATTCAAAGGCTTGACCACCCTATATATATATATATATATATATATATATATACACCCCTCTTCCTCTTGTGTATTCGCGACCTATCTCTCCCACAATCACCACTTCTTCTTCCTGCAATCAACACTTCCTCTTCTTCTGCATGCATCATCTTCTCTTTTTCTTAAGACCATCACCCCATCTTCTTCCTCTTTTCTTTCCCACGCCACCATTTCCCTCTTTCACCACAAAAAGAAAAGAAAAAGAGAGAGAAAGAAGAAAGAGAAGAAAACTCCAACCCATGACTAAAGTTATTCATGTTAACTCAATTTTTGATTTATTTCACTGAGTTAACTCACTTTAACCAAAGTGAATTAATCCCATTTTTCTTGAGTGCTTTGCTAGGTAAAGTGAGTTAACGCTCTCACTTACTTATCTAATACCCAAATTACCCTTGTACTCTTTATTATATTATTTTTATGAGAGAATATATTATTTGAATCTTAAAAATCGCATTGAGGTATTTGTTTTATAATACCACTGAAAAAATATTCTTTATTTTTTAAATTTATAAATAATGTAATAAATGATGACTTCTTCTTTGAAAAAAATAGAATGTCTAAAAATTATTAAAATACGAAAGAAGCACACTTTACATATCAATCGAAATATTAATTAACTTATGTTTCTTATTGCATACTTATTTTTAGAATATCAATTTAAAATTAACATCAAAAGAAAGTAATTGCTCAATATGAATGAACAAACCTGCAAACATGAATATCACATGTGCCAGTACTAGCTTGCAAACATGACTTCGCCTGACCTGTGTGAGAGGGGAGAACGGGAGAGACAACAGAGTTGAGTCGGAGTGACATGACAATAATGTGCAGAGGCACACATGGCTCGTACTAGTGAGGGTAAAACGAGTTGGTTAAAAATGGACTAATCATATCACAAGGGTGTTGGTGGGTTAGAAAAATATGTGTTGATTCAAAGTTATCTAGATCTAACCAATGTTTATTTTGAGTTAACTTTTTTTTGTTGCCAAACTGTATTTTGAGTTAATTTTGAGTTACCTTTAAGTTAACCCATTACCAAACTGAGCTAGATGTTATTTTCAAAGTAAAAAAAATGCAACATGCATATTTTGTCAAAAATCATTAAACTAATGGTCATAACAATTTGAATATTCACTTTCTTTAAATGAAAGTTAATGTGATGGCAGATCTATATAATAATGATCATTTATGAGTGATATGTTTGAAAATATTTTCATAGTGATAATATATTTTTAAATAATGATACTATATATAATACTACTATATAAAGAAATATATATAAAGATTTAAAAAATACATACATAACCCTTGAATATATTATATTTGAGACTATAATGCTGAAAATCCTAGTATTATGTTCTATGGGCATTTTTAGTAAAGGGATGAGGGAGTTTATCCCCATTTCACCTATTTTAACTCCACAGGTAATTTGGAAACGTGTTTAGTTTAACCACATATGATAAAAGTTATCCAAGATAAAATGATGATAATGGGGGGATTACTATCCCACCCATGGAGGGGAGATAAAAGTTTTCCCTAAGGATAACTCATTAATTATAATATTTCATTCTAAGAAATTATTTATATCTCTCTGTACACAATTAAATGGAGTCAAACTAAACATAAAGAGATGATAATTATACATATTATGTCACATCACATTAAAAATTATATTCTTTTTAATTATCTATCATTTAAATCATCTCAAATAAAAAATCTCTTAAACATGAATAATCTATATATGATTTACTTATCTTTGGTCCCCTTATCTCGTTATCAAAGAGACCATCTCAACCATTTGATTTTGTCTACTTAATTTAACCACATTCGATTCGAGTTAAGTGGATAAAAAACAAACTTATCCTTTATACAACTCTTAAAAATTATTTTTTAATAAAACACACACACATTCTCTCTCTCCTTCCTCCCTCCACACTCTCTCTCTCCTCCTCCCTCCACACACTCTCTCTCACATTATTATGTTTAGTTCTAAAACGCAATTGATCAAACAAAAATACTTGTTTCCTGGGTTAAAAATTGTTGTCCAATCAAATGTCATTGATCGGGTGCTCAATCTCACGTTTTATCGGTCCCGTGAGGCCCGCCCGACGTAATGTTTTTGACTGGACAAAAATAATTTTCACCGAGCAGGAAAACAAATGTTTGTGTTGATCAAATACAAATTCCAAGATCTCCAAGGTACGTACCTGGAGCGAACACGCTCACCGTGACGGTATGGGCCGGCTGCGTCTTCCCTGATCCGAATGGTGGACAGAGATGGCGGGAGCACGTTAGAGGAGCAACATAGCTCTTCGGTTCGGAGAACAATAACTTTTGGCAAACTAAGTGAACTCGTAAATATGTAAGTGTAATAAATTTTTCTCAAATTTAAAAAGCCAAAAAATATGTACGTCCTTTGGTTGAGCTTTTATGAGATCGGGTGAAGAAGCTGTACAAAAAAAAATTACCGCCAAGGAGTTCGTCGAGGTCCTGGGCTGCCGGCCGTGGAGCGGATGACAGCTTTAATCCGCTGCAGTTGCAAAACCAAATGCCCAGAGAATTGATAGATGAATCATCAAACTTTCAATACTGATTCAGAAAATGCCAAGAGCATCTTACCCTTAGCAGAGAGTCGTCGCTTCCAGTGATGTAGTCGATTGTTCTAAAATTAGAGGAAAGAGAGCATGGAGGTCGAATAAGTTTGGCATAGAAAAATTAAAGGAAAACAACCACGACGAGGCACAACTCTGCGTCTTCAGAGGGAAACGTACACTCACGGCGAGCTTCTCTCTCTCCTCCGCTCTCTTTTCTCTCTCTTTTTTTCATCCGGCGTCTCTCTCTCTCTCTCTATTCATGCACTCATTTCTCTCTCTCTCTCTCTCTCTCTTTAATAGAAATATTTTAGTAAATTGGCCTTTACTTTAACAGTTCTATTAAGATAATAGCAAAATATTTTTGAAATTCTAACGGCCAAGTAACCACAAAAATATAACTAATAAAAATTTTCAAGTTTAAAGACATGAAATATAATATGAAAATTTTAGTGAAATAATCTCATATACGATAAATTCCAAGATCCCATAAACTTGGCCATGTCGACTTTAAAAACCATCTAGAGAGTTAAATTTACAATGCTTCTATTGTTTTGTAATAGTAATGTGTGGTGGTGTGTTCCCTGTTTGGGTCTGAACCAAACGGGTCTCCACTGGAGAAGAGAGGAAGACGGTCGCCGGTGACGGACAGAAACCTGCAAAACTAGAACGAAATCAAGGGGGACACGGCTGAAGAACCGGGGGGAACCATCCGATGCCTAAATCAGTATGAGACTTGAGAGGCTTGAAGGAAAGAGGGTTCTCGTGTGTGGTGGCGCGAGGGTGAGTGTGAGCGTCCGAGACCACCTACCTCTGCATAGAGGTTAATTGGGCCTTTTATAGGCGATGGTACAGAAGAGGTGGGACGGAACGTCCCCTAATGACGCCAAAAAAGGCGCGCCGGTTGGCGCCCTTGGGGAGGAGTTACGCGTCCAGACGCCCGTTAAGGGGGCCTGCAGTTAATGCACCACATGATCGTGAGACGCGCACGATGGAGCTGTTGTAACCGTCGCAAGGAGACGGAGAGCTGCTTGGAGGCTTCTGGGTGACAAGTACTGAGCAGGTTGCCTGTTCGGTAAGCTATACATGTTGTTCAGTAGCCAGTGTCTGGGCGCAGCGCATGCCAACGGGACTACGGTGGGCCTTGAGCAGGACCTGTTCGATAGACTGAGGCCTGGACCGAACAGAATGAAAGGTGTCCGAAAACCACTCCCTAGATCCTGGAGGTGTTCGGGCGCGGAGCCCGCGCGGTGCCCGGCGCTCGGGCATCTTGATGATTGCGGGCTTGAGCAGGACCACCTGGTCTGCTCGATAAAGGCAAATCATGTTCGAGCAAACCGTGCAATGTTCGGAAACTGCCGCTAGGACCCTTGGGTGTTTAACAGCTTAAATGTGTTCGGCAGCCGGTTGGCTGACGCCGAAGACACGAGGCGCGAGGGCCATAGCCATTTTGCCTTGCTGGGTCATGATGGAACTACGGATCTAGGAGACTAGAAATAGCTTCTACACAATGTAAAGAGGAGAAATTGAATAGTTTGATAATACGTTGTACCTTACTATAAACAATTGTAATCATATCCCATAAACTTGTAAACATAAACATTTTCAAAAAAATAGCATAAGCTTCTAATCCTCCAAGCGTTTCACCAATAAATTCGTGTCGGCCCAAATAATACCTTGTTGGCAGCCAGGTGATGTGATGTGCTATTCATCTGAGTCCAAATAAGCAGCATATTCGTGCAGAAGTCTGAGAATCATACAAGGCCAGTTATGTAATATGGGAAACAAAAAAGGTATCCCTCCAAATCATACAGGAATCATCTAGCAAATTTAAGGGACGGTGAAATCCTGCAGTGTGTAAAACCTGTGTACAACCCCAAAAAAAAAAATCAGTAACAAAAAAAGCAAAATGGTAATCATCTCCCACAGTAATATACTCGGATCCTCCATATTGCAGATGTCCCAGCCATCTTTCTGTAATTATCTAAGGCAATGATTTTTGTGGCATAAAGGGCTTACAGTTCGCAAGGCTTTCAAACGATGTACATCCGTTCATTTCAAAATAAAGGCACTGGACGTTGTTCCTGCATTCGGAGAAATAAATGGCGATATCATATGAATAGCCAGAGATAACAACAAAGCAATACAACATTGATTTCAAACTGAAGGGACATGATTCCCTCTCCCTTTCTACACTTGGTATGGGAAAACCGAGTGGCTTCCAGGAAGAGGTCATATATACTTACTCTTTCGTTGTCTTCCGTCCCTGCAAAACTTACTCCCACAACAGCATCGAAAAGCTTTGATTGGATGGTTTTCATCGTCAAAATCAATACCATAATCCTACAATTGAGGTTTTAAGCAAGAATATATATCTCACGAACAAGCCAACTGACACTTAACTAATTAGGATACGAAAGGTGAAATGGAGACCGACATATTCAAATTTTAGGATGTAAATTGCTGAATCCGTTTGCCGATAAGGGGAAATGGAGAAAGATAATTTTTAAATTTGCGATGCCTACCCATGTTAGTTCCTCAAAGGCTTCCACTTTTCTTGTCGTAAAAAGTGCAAGCTGCATAAAAGAAATACATGTGCACTTACCGTTATTTCTACATTTATCAAAATCAAGAAACTCGATACTAATTTAAATAGAATAAACTGTACATGGTAGTAGTGATGATCAGGTGATTCCACTTCGACCGGAATCTCAAGAAGACTCGCATCACCACACCTGGAACAATGTAGGATAGCCGTTCGATCAGAATAATGAAGTTGTTTAACACAAAAAATTTATAAATATATATGTGTATATTTTTAACATATTATTTATTCTGTGTATTTGATTTATCAAATGATTTAAAATTAGTATGTTAGACCTTTTCCCCACCGGCTGTAGTTGGAGTTAATTTAAGTCAAAACAAAGAATTAATTAACTATCAAAGAACACATTTCCTCTCTATTCGTTGTGACAACATTGGTCTTGATGATCGCCTGTCATGGATACATACTCTTGTAAAAAAAATTGAGGATTTCACTTTGTTGTAATATGGATTACAATTAGTCCTTCAAGACCTCTACAATTGGTTCCAATTTTGTAACCGGGTCTTCGTGATTATATCCGGTCACAGTTTACCTCTTGAAATTTACTTCATCTTGCATTTCAATCGATTTACTTTGCTTCTGTTTTGATTGAGTCATTGATTTTATTTACGATCATATGATTTATTTTATTTTTGCCATGATCAAATGATTAAATTTGTTTCATAGTCCTGATCACTCTTTTGATTGTGTTTGGACTAACTAAATATCTTTAAATGACATTTCTTTACAAGTTCTTACCCTTTGTAGGTATGGTTGCAATTTTTTACCTTTTTTTTTGATATTGTTGCAATTTTTTTACCCTTTTTAGATATTTCTATAATTTCCACCTTTTTCTTAGTATTTCTATAATTCTGTAACTTTTTAGTATTCCTACCGTTTCTCCACCCTTTTTTAGTATAATTTCAATTTTCCATCCTATTTTAGTATAATTGCAATTTTACATCCTTTCTAGGCATTTCTACAATTTATACCCTTTTGGGTACTTTTGTAATTTTGGACCCTTTTAAAGTAATTTTTCAATTTATACTCTTTTGCATATTTTTGCAAATTTTCACCCTTTCTAGGCATTTCTGCAATTTATGACCTTTCTTGGGTATTCTTATAATTCTTACCCTTTTTCGGTAAAATTATAATTTTCTACCCTTACTGGGTGTTTATGTTGTTTCTTGATATTCTTGAGCGTTTCTCATGTGCTCCCACCATTTCTTAACATTCTCGGATTCTTTTCTTCATTTCTTGACTTCTTTTAAGTATTTTCGCCATTTCTTAGAGTTCTCGAGTATTTCTATCATTTCCTAATTTTTCGGGTGTTTCCACCATTTTCTAACATCTCGAAGTCTTCTCCATTATTTCTTAACTTTCCAATGTATTTCTACAATTTTTTGACTTTCCTAATTTTTTTCGTCATTTATTGGCATTTTCAGATATCTTTGAATATGATTAGCCTTAAGCCAAATTTAGGAGAGTGTACATCTCTTTGCGAAAGTGAAGTGGGTACTGCTATAGCAAGACAAATTTTTGGCATTTTCAACACATGCCACGAGTTTTATACATTTTTTAAATTGAACAGAAATTTTCTTGCAATTTTTGAACTCTGAAAGTATATATCTTGGTAACTTTCGTGGAGTTTGAGAGTGCTATAGCACAACCAAGAATATTTTAATACCATCCAAGTTGCTCAAGTAAGATTTTTTAAGCTATTTTCCCACAAATGTGATATTTTTGAAATTTCGGATGTTTCAAGATTTTCCTGCAATTTCCCAGAGAATAGGTGTTTGTGTAATTTTCCGGCAAACTAGATATTTCTGTAGATATATCACCTTTCAAGGGCCTCATTGTAATTTAATTTCCCTTCAAGGGTTTTCTGCAATTTCTGATAGCAAAGGAGTATATTGCAATTTTCCACTTTTCATGGTTTTTATTTGCAATTTGGGCCTTTCTAGGTACACTTGCATTTTTCTATCTTTGTGGGTACTCTTGAAATTTACAATCATTCTTAGGTATTTCTGCAAATTCTCTCTTCATAACACGGTTGGTCGTGCCGCCGCGAACCGCGGCGGCACGGTCGTGCCGTACCGTGCCATGGCTCGGTCGGGTCACACACCGTGGACCGGTACGGTCCGGTCCACGGCAGGCCATTTGGATCTATTTTTTTTTCCTTCTCTCACATCTGGTGTATCTAAGGGGTTTATATGGTGTTTAATTGAGATGAAATTTCAAAATAAGTTAATTAAGAGATGATACAAATTATAGTAATTTTAATTTAATTTTTTAAATTAATTTTTTATCAAATAAAATTTGTCTCAAAAATCATTAGATCGACTTAATCTCAACATCTATGCATCAAATGTCATCCCGTTGAAGTGCACAGAGGGTTCGTCGTACCGCGACAAACCCTGTGTGCAGTTAATGGGTCTAAATGGTGTCTAATTGAGATGAAATTTCAAACATAAACTAATTAAGAGATGATACAAATTATAGTAATTATAGTTTAATTTTTTGTTAAGTAAAAATTATCTAAAAAATCATTAAGTCGACTTAATCTCAACATCTATGCATCAATAATTTCTGATATTATATATTTTAAAATCAATATATTTTTTTAGCAATTATGATTACTTCAGATTTGACTTTATTTTTTGAACCGAATGTCTTCCTGTTGAAGTACACACAATAAAAAATAGTACCAGAATTATATTAATAATATGAAAATTTCTAAAATTAAAGATAATTATGTTTTATATAAGTGATCATGTCTTACGTATAATTTACTATCTCTTTTAATTTCTTAGTGTCATATTAATATTTTATTATACATTTTAAGACGTTACAATTTTGTTTATGTTTTCAGATTCTTGGTGTTGATCTAATAGAATACATTGGTCATATCATGAACAACTTTTATGAAAAGCCCAAAGATTATATCACCCTCGTTCAGGTTGTAGAGAGATCGCACTCATTGCTAGTTTGGATCGCGATATGAGAGAGAAGGTCAAAAATAATCCACTGTATCTTTAAACATAGACATTCATTTGATGTGATTCTAGTTGGAACTCATGGAGAAAATCGTGGGGAACAACTTTCATGAAGGAGTCTCGAAAAGGTACCCTTGTTTAAGATGTGGAAGGCATGATAAACATGTATATGTAGATCATGATATAAGATAGAATGTGAAGAATAATCTACTATAACTTTGGACATAGACCACCAATTGAGGTGATTCTACTTTGAGGACGAAGCTAAAAAAGAATAGAACAACTTTGATGAAGACCTCGTGAGCATATCAACCCCTTTTCAAGCTGTAGAAGGCGTGATATCCCTGATAGTTCTGGAGGATATGAGAGAGAAAGGGGAGAGAGAAAGGGTGCATGTATGAGAAGAGATGGAAAGTCTATATTGAGTTTGGATGGAGAGTCTTCTTTTGAAGTTTGCTCATTTTAAATATTCATCAAGTCACAAAACTAAAAAAACAAATCAAACAAGCAATTTTCCCACCGTATCTCAACAGTACGGTATGGTACGGTACCGTACCTTCCCACAGAGAATGCGGCACGGCCAATTCGGACAGTACGGCGAATCTTGCTTCATAAAGGTCTTTGAGTAATTTTACAAATAAAGGTCTCTCTTAGGGGTTTTTTCGCAAAAGAGTCATAATTAATAATAAGAAATTAGGGCTGTCACTTCTATTCGAGCAAATGAATTTTTGGGTGGGCCTAAAAGTCCAACCTATTGAAAATTTGGACCGGACTCAGACTTTTCTATTCGAGCCGAGCATGCCCGATAGACTAGCATATTAATCTTTCGGTTGATCAAATCTCAAATCAGTTGACCGATATTAAATTTTTAGTCAATTGAACTCTAAATTGGTTGATTGATATTAAGTATTTGGTGGACCGATACTCTTACATATTTTTTAATAATATAATAAAATATTTATTAAAATGTTTGGACCAAGTTAGATCAAGGTCGAACTTTATGATTTTATGAATTAATTGGACCTAACTCGATATCATTTAGACTTAAATTGGACTTAAATTTTGAAAAAGATGGTATCTAACCTAAGCCAGACCCAACTCATTAACCGCCCTATAAGCCGCAGTTTGGTAACAAGTTAATGTAAAGTTAACTCAAAATTAACTCAGAGTTAACTCAAAATACAGTTTGGTAACCAAAAAAGTTAACTCAACATGGACATGGTTACATTTTACTTAACTCTGAGTTAGTTTTCTAACCCACCAACACCCCCGGAACAGGGTTAGCCCATTTTTAACCAACCCACTTTACCCTTCCTCATATAGGACATGTGCGCCTCTGGCCCCGTGCACTTTCCAACCCGACCTCGCCATCTCCGCCATCTCCGTCCAGCGTATCCGTCCGCCATCTCCCCCATCTCCGTCCATCGTCTCCCCCATCTCCGTCGAGCGTCTCCGTCCATCGTCTCCCCCATCTCCGTCCAGTGTCTCTGGCCCATGGGTTCCTCTCACCCTCTGACGCACTGTCGCTCGTGAGTGATTCTTCCTGTTGCCCTCGCTCTTTGCCAACCTATCCCTCGTTGTCCCGTGAGCGAATCTTGCAGGGGCACATTTGCAGAGCTCATGAAACCCTAGCACATCGAAGCAATCTGCAGAATAGCTCCTATCCACGGCATGGCATAGCGACCCGGGAATCTCGTCTTCCCCTCTTGGCTTTCTCCGACGTTCTATACTTGTGACTGCTGCTTTAGGCAAGGTCCTCCCAGGCGATCGACAACACATGTACTTCACGGGCTTCAGAGGATGCGCTTCAGAAATTTGATTGATCAATTTGACTGTACTATGCATTTTAAAATCAGATGTCTCCTCTATTTATATGGTTAGTATTCTCCTCATTCAATTCTTCATTGTTGTGTTTTGGGGGCTTCCCTCTCCCCTTTAGTGCTGCCTGCGTGGGGCATCTCCTCCATCTCAGCTCTTCCTGTGTTGTGTGCTCCTCTGCAACCGCCCTGTGCTTTTATTGTGGTGTGCGGACCTCCTTCCATCGTCCGTTTGGTTATTTCTCTTCCCTGTTTCCCATCACCAAAGAGGTACCCATCAACTCAGAGTTCATTTCTATTTGATGGTTTAAGAGGATAGGAGATTCTTCAAATGAGAATGAGAGGAAATTTGGGATTATACTGTGAGTTCAAGTTTTCTTGTAATTAGTTTTTTTTTTATAATTTGAGATTATACTTTGATAGACATTAGTTCTTTGATCATATTTGCAGTTCTGCAAACATGGTAAAACTGTAATCTTTTGTTCTGCAAACATGGTCTGCAAACATGGCAAACATGGTAAAACTGTAAGCAGAACTGATTGCTTTTAGATTGTTCTAAATGACAAGAAAAACTATAATCAATCAGTTCTGCAAACATGGTTTCTCCTCTGCTAATTGTAAAAACTGTTGTAGCATTGGCACGGGGAAAAATGACAAGAAATGCTTTTGTATTTGATGGTTTGGGAGGATAGGAGATTCTTCAGATGAGAATGATAGGAAATTTGGGATTATGCTGTTAGTTTACATTTTCTTTCATTACGTTTATTTTTTATAACTGACCCCTGTAGTGCTACTTTAATAGACATTAGTTCTTTGATCATATTTGCAGTTCTGCAAACATGGTAAAACTGTAAGCTTTTATTCTGCACACATGTCTGCAACATGGTAAAACTGTAAGCAGAACTGATTCTTTTAGATTGTTGTAAATGACAAGAAAAACTATAAGCAATCAGTTCTGCAAACATGGTAAACCAGAACTAATTGTAAAAACTGTTGTGGCATTGGCATGGGGAAAAATGACAAGAAATGCTTTTGTTTATTTAGAAATCTGTATTAGATGTTTTTCTTCCCTGGTTTACCATGTGAAAATAAGGCAAATTTAGAAGTTCATAGCAGTTACTGATTGCTATGTTTATTTAGAACTGATTGCTTTTAAAATATGACAAATTTACCTCTTTATCTTTAGGCCTAGTACCAGTTACTGATCCAAATCCTTCATGTTAAACTTTATACATCTCATATTGACATCATTTTGATATTATTTTCTTCTTGCAAGTAAACTCGATTAGATTTCAACATTGAATTGGTTACTCCTTATAAACACTTTTTCTGTTTACTCCAAATCATCAAAGTCCTCTCCATGCCAGTTTCACATTGCATGGCAGTCTAGCCCATTCTTATTTCACATGTCTTAGATAGTTCCATAATTGCCTTTCATGCATGCTATGTTTTATAATTTTGATTGTAAATACATTTTTCTTATTTATCTGCACGAACCACGTTCCTTATTTACACCATATATTGCGAATAAGGTGACCTGCTTACACTTTTTTTCTTTGACATAATGTAGAAATCATGCAGAGAAGTGCAAGCAATCATCAACTGTTTGAAACCCCAGGTGCCTCCCTTCTTAAGCTTGTGAAATTAATGTATGTTTCATTACTCTGCACTCGTCTTGTTAGTGTGGTTCTTCTAGTGGGCTGGTCATAGATCTAAGTGTAATGGGAATTGTTTGAGGATATTTATAAAGAGCAGTGTTGGTTACATTATTTTTATCCCTGCTGAAGCTTCGCTTTGGGGTTTGGCAGCTCCCTCCCCATGGTAAATTTAAAGTAAACGGTAATGGGTGCTTAAGAGATAACCCTGGATTTTGGTAAGGCCAGATATTAGCCAGAAGATTGAATAAGAGAATGGTGTGTCTAAGCAAAGATGTATGTGGGTTATTTATGAACTGCTGGTGTTGCATCATGATTCATGTAAATTATGTTACTATATATTTAATTTTCCTGCATTATGATGACCGATGTGTGTTACACATCCTGAACTCTCATAAACTATGATTTTATGTTTATGTACTGTGCAACAAACTGCACCACCGGTTGTGATTGATAAAAAGAGGTTGCTGAAACATCTGGCAATCAAATGTAGATGTAATAAGCAGCCAAGAAAAACAACCAAGGGAGTGCTTCTATTTGCAGTTTGATGGTAAAAGTTTGCCAGAGACAACACAATAATCACCACCATGCAAAGAGCAAAAATAATAATAATAATTTGAGATTTTGGAGTAAATACTTTAAAAGGTTTATTCGGTCTGCAACAAAATACCGATGTTCAGAGATAGTCCCATCTGAGTGGGACGAAGACTTCGGTAGAATCCCCTCCAATACTTTGCCTTCCATAAACTGAGAAAGGTGGTGGACGTTCGCATTGCCTACTAACTTAATAGCCACCTGAAACACCCTTCCACTTCTGCAAGAATGCATAGCATCTCAACTTGGTCCTTCCTGTTCAGTTTTGAGTGTGGAGGAGAGGAGGGACTACCAATCTTCTAGGTTTACATGTTAGCCTGTGTATGGAGGAAGCTGTGTGTGGAGCGCATACAGAGTTTACATGTTAGCCTGTGTTGAGACAGATAAATGTTCTGCCATCACAGAGTTTATTTTCTGTTCCTTTTTTCTGTTTATTTTTTTCTGTTCCTTTTTCTAAATGTTGAAAGTGCAAGCATACTAGAAACTACCCCATTTGTAGCATCGACAATGTCACAAACCGGTAAGTACTCTCTCTCTCACATCTGGTTTGTAAGTTAAGAGCTATCAAGTTATGCTACTCCTTTGATATATCATAAAGCATTGTTTGACATACTGCAATATGTAGAAAGGATTGACAGACTGCATAGCATGGATTGTGATGAAATTCCTATTCATAACTAGTTTGTTGGCTCAATGTGTGTGACCAATTAGGTTTTGAGTGGACGTTGGACATGGACCGACTCCTAATACAATTAATTAACGATGAGGTAAAGAGTGGAGATTTTGTTGCTCATCATACATGGGAGGTGATTAAGGAGATATTTGTTACACATTTTGATATTCATGTCACTATGATTCAATTGAGGAGTAGGCTAGTATTCTATAAAACCATATACTTGATATCTCAAGACCTCCAACACAACGCCGGATTCACGTTGGATGATAAAAATAGAGTCTTCGTCGGAAGGGACATATCATGGCATACTTACAATGATGTTTGTCACTCACATGTAGTATTGGTAGAAGTTATAATTTGAATTACCTGACCTCACTTGTTCTTGAATCAATTTGCAGTTCAACCCATTGGTGTTATGGTTGAACGGGAGGAGTGTGCCATATTACAATGATATAGTGCAATTATTTAGTGATTGGGAGGGCCCTTGATTGAAATATTGTCCTAGATGTTCTTTAGTGCACTTAATTATTTTCTTCTTCTAATGTTATCAATTTCATCTTATCTCATATGTATTGTAAACCACTACGAATATTTTCGTATGTCCTATGTTTGATGAGTGGGTGTCCATTAAAAATGTAGAAAACTCGTCAGGCCACACATTGGGGATTGGTCGATCACCAAACTGGACCCTACGAGAAGACAAGATTCTTCTAGATTTGTCAATCACCAAATTGTCCCTTCAAGGACAGGGCAACAACCCCATGGCAATCACAATGATGCTATCGTCATGATTATGTTGTTGATCATAGCTTCTTGTTATTATCCTCATAGGGTTGGTTGTGGTCGCCGTGAGGGCTTAGGCATTATATGAATTTGTGTTTGTAGTGAACAAGTATTTGTACTCGATGCACTGTATTGTGACATTATAATTTTATGAAAGTAGAACCTTTCATGGACTCCGAAGCACTGATTAGACATTTCCTTTGTGAGGAGAATGCATTGTGCCTAGCCATCGACGAAGCAATTGCTGATGAGGTCTTGAACAATGATGACATGCACTCAGTGCCTAGGCCAATGCACACAAGTCACCACACTGGCCATGTATGGGTACACGAAATACTAGCTGGTCACGAGGAGCGATCTTATACCATGTTCAGGATGCATCCAGGAATATTTTTGAAGTTGAGGGACACACTTGTCGAGAGAGAACTGATTCCTGATTCTCGATATGTGACAGCCACAGAACAACTGGGTATGTTCTTATATGCTATGGTCATGGTGTCGTGACGGGTGCAATGCGCAAACATTTTCAACACTCATCTGAGATGATTAGTAAGGTCATCCATCAAGTGACGAAAGTTGTTGCTTCACTTCGATTTACCTACATGAAACTTTCGAATGCCAGTGATCCTGTGCATCCTCGCATTCGCCTTGATGATAGATTTTACCCCTTCTTTAAGGTAAACATATAGCAACTGATTTTGTGCCAATGTCGGAGTATATAACTGCCTATTAAAAATATATAAATGATTATTCAAAATTTTCCATTGTTGTGTAGGATGCGATAGGTGCAATTGATGACACCTTTATCCCAGCACATATCTTGCGGGAGAAGCAAGCACGGTACAGGAATCGTAAGGGGGTGGTAAATCAAAATGTAATGATGATTTGTGGTTTTGACCTTGTTTTCCAGTACGTAGGAGTTAGGTTTGAGGGAGCAGCTGCAGACATGACTGTCCTAAGACGTGCTTTGGACAAAGGTGGCTTCAGCGTACCACAAGGTATCTTTCAGGAACACAAATTGCAATGAATAGTGTTTTCATTAAATGTTGGAATGATAGGTGATCATCTTGTTTCTTGTTTGTAGGAAAATATTATTTGGTTGACTCAGGGTATGGAAACACCAATCGTTTCCTAGCACCATATCGAGGGAAACAATACTATATCAGAGAATATCAAGGGCGAGGGAATGCACGATATAGGAACATGAGAGACAAATTCAACCATCGTCATGCCCAACTTAGAAATTGTGTCGAACGAGCATTTGATGTGGTAAAAAATAGGTTTCAAACATTGAAAGAAGGGAATTGCTACCAATCATCTGCAATTATTGATCGTCTTGGCATGTTATATTGTACATAACTTTGTCAGACGTGAGTAGGGTGATGACTTCTACTTCAACCTTATCAATGAAGCAGAAGATAATAATGTTGATCCTGAAGAAGACCCGCACCTTCAACTTAGTGTCAATGAGGTTCATGTAGGGGATGTCCTTAGAGATTCTATTGCCGTACAATTGTGGTTAAATAATTAATTGATGTCATTGTATTTAAACTTTTCGCGGACATTTCTTTTGATTTTGTTATCGTTGAATGTTCAGTGAAAGTTCTTCCCTTTCTACTGTGTTCCATTTCCAGTGACTCTAACATGACAAAATGCATGTTATATAACGTGTGGGTGCCATTTGGGATGTGGACAAGGACATTGTCCTAATTTTTTAATTGGCGAACAAGTTCAATCTAATAATATACAGGGTGACACTTTAACTGAGGAGGGGTAGGAAATGGTACGAGACATGTTCAACATGGACTTCTGTTTGCCTTGGCCAACATCACATTTCCTACACCGATTTAGTTTCTATAGGTCATATTATTTGACCACAGAGGACCTAATCAATGTAGTCGGCTTCGAGGGGGATGAAAATAGTAAACAAATACATGCCTCAGAATTAGCATGGCAGCAATATATGTAGGATCATTTAACACTCAATACCATTTTTACGATCTTGCAAATGCTTAACTTTACATGTTGCTTATTTTCATTGCAATTCAACCCATTAGTTGCATGGTTCAAGGGCAGACGTTTGTCAATACGCAATGATCTTATCAACTTGTTTAAGGATTGGGGAAGTGCATGACCTGTTGTGACACTGTGGCATAGCAATGGAATTGTGGACATTGTAATTGTGAACATGTTTAATTGTGGACATTGTAATTGTGGGCATTTTAAATTGGATATTGTAATGTTTTTATTGTGGACATTGTAATGTTTTTATTGTGGTCATTGTAATGTTTGAGATGCAATTTGTGGACATTGTAATTATGGACATTGTTTAATTGCATGTATAAATATGTTTAACAGGTTTAAAAATAGGTTCATCGAGTGCAATTTGTTGTAAAAATAGGGGAGATTCTGTTAGTTTTTTCCAAAATTATAGCCTATATAAATCGGTTGGTTTGAGATGCATGCAAACTAATTTAAGTATTTATTTCTGTTGGGAACACTAGAACAGTGCTGGCTTAGCCATACTGGCTGGCGTGGCACCATCTATTACTTGAAAATTAATAGAATAAAGTAATTAAATTAATAAGTTTTATACATTCTAATTTTTTCAAATTACACATTTTTGTATTTCGGTCCATGTGAAAAATAAGAATGCAATAACAAACAGAATTAATTTATTACATATTTAAAAAGGACACTTTCATTTTACAGATTTACAGATTTAATTTTTTGTACAGTACTCTTTCATTTTACAGATTTAGAAAGGACGCTATTCTTAAGAACATTTAAAAAAAGTGAGCAGTGAAGAAGTGTACGTTTAGGGTAGTTTGGGTATTTTGTAACTAAGTTAGAAGGTTAACTCACTTTACCTTACCAAAGCACTCAAGAAAAGTAAATTAACTCACTTAAGTTAAAGTGGGTTAACTCACAAGAAAACAAATCAAAAACTGACTTAACCTTGAATAATTTTATTCATGGGTTAGAGTTATCCCAACTCATTACCAAACTGAAGCTAAGAGACCCGATTTCTTCTGTCTTAAGAAACCAAAAGTTTTCTTCTTCCTTAAGACAAGCCAACTTTGTGGTGTCACTTCTTCACGTGGAGCCAAAGCCTCCAAACTCTTCAAACAGCCAAAAGCCGAAAAGGGGTCTTCAAGGATTTTTCCGATATGGATGTCATCGTACGGTTCTCCTCTAATACTATGATAACTATCTATAAATTAGTCATATAATTATTAGAATATATTAGTACATAGTAATTAGTACAAAGACAGTGGCCGCAACCAACACACCTAGAATTGAGGGAGACGTGGGCATGGGCACAGCCAAAAAATGGTGAAAATGTAATAGAATCAACAGGTCTTAATCTAAGCCCATCCCTTAATCAAACATGTTTAAACGTCCCCAAACTACTACTTAATGAGTGATTCTTTTTATGTGGTTAAGTGTTCCTAAAAGCATATGGCCGCATATTGCATTGCCATACAAATACTAAATTGATAAATTGTACATACTAATACAGCTTCTGCATAGGATCATTTGCATAGTTAAGCAACAAATTATGATGCATACAAGGAAGCAACATTAATGTAATAAATAAGTGCAACTGAAATACCTGTGATTAATAAACCTTGCCACATTTCCATAAAACGTTGCATCCAGACAAAGAGCTTCTTCATCCCCCAGTAGTCCTTCCGACCCCCAGTCAGCATCAAGTAACACTGGATATGTGTGCCTTGCGTTCCCTGTGGATTCTAACGTGCGATGATAGAGCTCCATGTTTGTCAAGATTTCACCAACGTATTCACAGACAAAAGCACCCTTGGGTAAATCATCTACTGCTCGCAAACCCCAGCCTTTCCGCTCAGACGTGAAGAAGACCTACAAGCAGAGGCAGGACACTTCGGAATTAACTTGGATAGGTAGATGCTCAGAGGACAAGAGCCAAAACAGGAAGATAAAACTGACCTGCAGATTGCATGATATTCCCCGTTGGACTACTCGATTTCCACATTGCTTTGTACACCCACATTTACTCCAACACTCTTTAATGAACTTTCGTAATAAATGACCCTTGCAAGGATCAGGGTTCGCCTCATTCTGTGTCTTTTCAAGTGGGCAGTCCTTACAGTAGAACAGCTGGTGTTGCTTTGGTTCATGTTTCATAGAGATACAGTCAGCTAAGAACTCTGTCCTGAGCAGGCCATCCATTGTATAAGCATATTCTCCACCCGTTTCACGTGCACATGCGCAAGGAATGGGTGCTGACAGACAGTCACCAAAACAATCGGGGCAACAATTCTCATCAGCTATCCTTGCCAGTGAGAAAGTAAGTTGTGCATTTTGGTAAACAATGTTGTGTGGTATGTAGCTGAAGTGAGGAGGATATTCCTCAGTGTTGACAACATTGACAACAGATATTCTGACTCTTTCTTCGCCTTTGGTGATATCGTGGAGATCATGAACTGGCCGAACATCACCTAAAGCAGGTTCATGTTGATGGTAAAGAACGAGACTACCTGAGATTCCCGGAACGCTAGGGCTCATTTCTTCGATCGTACCCTCGCCCAGCAGAATCGGCTGTGCAAGGTGTTCAACGCCATCCATGGCCATGGGTTCTGGATCTTGTGGTAGTCGCAAGCCAGAAGAACTGGTAGCATGACATGTGGACACACCAGAGGCAAGATTTCCAGAGCAGATCAATTTCAATGGATCCAGTAATGGATTTATCCTCGCAAGATGTTCCTCCAACTTACCCTCGACGGACTCAGTGCCCATCTCCAAAAGAGTGTCACACAGTTCTTTCATTATGTTCATGAGCGAGAATTTAGGGTCCAAAATTTTGTAAGATCTCAGACATTTGTCTTCGACCTTTTTAATGACCGACTGAAGGTCTGGCATTTGGAAACTGGGGCAATCAACAACGTTGCACGATAGTAGAAGTTTTGCGCCTCCCGTGGTTGATGACACGATTTCAACAGCATCGGAAGGGGACTCCACAACGTTTGCAAGTTTCTCCTTCGCACCGGTCCCGTATCCTCCAGCAGAACAATTACGTCTTGTATTATCTTCATTCGCAACTTGGGCTGTTGATGAACCTTTCAGTTCTGGTAAAGATAGATTGGCATCACGAAAAGTCCTCTGACAGTTTGCCTCTGGATCATTGGAAGGTAGCTCTGTATCTAAGGCTGCATTGGCAACAAACTTCATAAAGAACAGGTGACATTTTAACCGCAGAAACCAGAGGCCAAGATAGATCCAAACTTCCGGAGATAGACAGGGCAGTTCAACGAAATCCAGATTAGCTTGGCTTCCGACAGAAAATTATAGAGAATGCCAACACTTCGTGAAGGCGTCTGGACAGAAAACAAAGCACAGTTACGATGAAAAGGTGCGATCAGATCACTTTAGAACTTTCAAAGAATGAGACAGTCTACCACCTAATGGCCCAGCCATGAACTACGCCAATCACTGGGTGGCATGAAGTTCGAACGATATTCCATAAGAAGTTAAGCGAGATTCACCATAGGTGATACGTATTAAAAAATTTAACTAGTTTCAGCAAGAAAACTAGCTACCTGTCAGCTAGCAAATGGCAATAAATGGTGAAAAAGAACATATGTATACCTTCCGTTGCAGTAGGTCCTAGTAGCGATGGATGGACAACGGCGAGAGGAACTCCGACAGGCACGGAGTCGCCACTGATTTGCTCAAATTTGTGTGTAGGGGCTGCTCCTATGGGCACCAGGTCAAGACAAGGTTCGATCGGTAGATCTTCATTACAGACAACAGCATTTTCAGATGCACCATGTGCAAACTGTGTTTTTTTATAGCAGAAACTTTGCCTTAATTAGAAACGTAATAGGTGGATGCTCCTCGGGCTTACCACTGTCAGAGCTCATTTCTTCAACCGCGGCAACGCTTCCTTGCCCAAGGGAAGTGCTCTTCGATGACATCCCAGCATTCTGCACCGAAGTTAACGGCCATCCTTCTTTCCCTTCTCGCAGTTTCTTCCTATGAGGTTCAGGGTCGTCCGGTGGAGTTGCTTCTTTCTTCTTAGAATGCAAATTCTGGTTCAAATATTAGCAGAAAAAATCGCATGAAGCAGCGAATAACCTGACAAAGCTCGCAAACAAATGTCAGAAGAAAATACCATACATCGTCACTATCTTTGCACCCCTTCCGATCCTCTACCTGCAGGATGAAACTGAACAGCATTAGTGCACCGGCAGCCAGAGGATGAGCAAATTGGAAAGCAAGGAGTAAAACCAGAAAACAGAAACTTTCACCTCTGCTACATCTGATTCAACTAGCGCCTCAACGAGAAGCCTATAATTTTCTGACTCAATATGGGTCCAGTTGTTGTAAAATGTTTTGAGGAGTTGCTTCAGAACGATCTTCGTCTTGGCAGTAGAAAACCCAATGTCCTTCATCGCAGCCATGGCTTTGACAGCCCTGTCCTTCGGTCTAGAGCCCATAGCTTCCTAGCACTTCACTATATCGATCAGAAACCAGCCAGGATTTTGCATCACGTTTCTTCACAAAATCGTTGGCACGTAAACAGATGAATCAAGAGCACAGATAGGAGAAGGAACAAGAAAAAGGCATGGAAAGATCTGGTAAGCGTTTGAGAAGCAGAAACTTCCTAGAGCCGGAGCCAAACTTGCTGATGGTTTTGTCAAATGCAAAATGCAGAAAGTTCCTAGATCATAATACGTATTCCGCTAGCATTAAAAACCAGAAGGAACAAACCTCGAAAGAAAACGATCCCTCCGAGACCCGGAAGGGGAAACAGAGAACCGATCTCCAAGAATATCAAGCGTCAGACTCAGGAGAATCCTCCCAACACACTGTCGCGGAACCACAGCGACGACTTACCAAGGATCACCAACCCATAACTCATCTCATATCCAAAGGATAGGTGGTGGGTTCGATTCTTTCCATTCCTGTGGGAGGGGGATTACCTGGTGCCTCCCATTACTTGGTGTCTTATCATGTAGCGGAAAAAATATAATACGTGTAAAATATCACACATTCTGATGTTGAACACTAAACTCTAAGCCGCTACGTTGAGTTCCTCGTTATTAAAAAAAAAAAAATCACCAACCACAGCACGCGCCGACGAAGAAACCCAACGCTTTTGGTGCGGAGAACAAGGTTGAAACGATCCACCACTCACCTACCCGACCAGACGACGGCGCCGACGTGCTCCTTCCCAGAGACAAGCCCTGAAACCCCCGGGGAACGCTAGGGTTCATCAGGCGGAACCATGTTCCTGCGGCGCATCTGCTGCAAGGTGCAGAAATGGCGTCTGCGTCGCCGCCATGCTCTCTTTTCGCAGAGCAGGGCAGAGAGAAGTATGAATGCGAAGAACACGAGGAGGAAACGAAGACGCGATGGAGGGAAAAAGCACCGGAGCAGTACGGGGTGTGTGAGAGTTCTGATGCTCCTGAGGAATAGCGTTGCTTTCGTGGTCTGTCGTTTCGACTGTAACCGCCCATTGGTGAGGCGTTGCTTTTGTGATGGATGAGAAGGGCGATAAGATGATCCTCCCGCGAGAGTGTGGAACCGTGCACCGGAAATGTGCGACTGTGGCACCCTGCCTGCTCTGGCGGGGATGCTGCCGGCGTTTCCAATTCGGGTAGAGCAAGGCTTGGGCCTTGGTGCGCCTCTTTTGCATGCTGCCCACTTTGTTATTATTAGTTGTTTATTATATTAATGTCATTGACCATCCCATAAAAACACACACCACCTCCAATGATACACGTCAACCTTTTCCCATGCTAGGTCTTCGCCAATAAACGCCAAGTAGCTGACGTCACCGCTCCGTGCAAGGAAAACCCCGCTTTTTTTGTTTGCCGGCACAGTTCGAGAACTACGAGTAATAATATTTGCTGCTATTACAAAATTTGATACTTATAATGTATAAGACGTGCTTATCCATCTTACACGGGTTTGTAAGGACACAAATTTTAAGTAGTAGACCCGATAAAGTGATGTGATGTGGGACACACATTTAACTCGATAAGGCGCGCCAGAAAAATATTTTTCAGTCTGCCCCCTCTTTTTGTCCACCGTAGATATAATTACAATGAACCCCACAATTTTTAATGGAATGGTAAATTAATTAGAATTCTTTATCAGAAAATTTGACTTAATTTATAGTTCAAAAGATGATAAGTCACATAATTTTTTCTTTTTCTGTTCTTTAATTTCTAATCTCCATTTTTTATTTCTCAACATTTATGAGTCTAGAAATTTAGCATTAATTTTTTCCTACTTTACTCTTCCTTCTTCTGATATTTCTCTATATAAATTTGCATTCATTAAAATAAGTATACATATCGTTTATAATAAATATTGATATCATTTACAGTAAGTCTCCATATCACTTGCAGTAAATATTGATATCATTTATAGTAAGTCTTTATATCATTTACAGTAAATATTTGTTATCACTTATAGTAAATCTTTAATATCGTTTACAATAAGTCTTCATATCACTTACAATAAGTATTTGACATCATTTACAGTAAGTTTTGATATCAGTTACAATTTACATCTATAAATTTTAGAAAACAAAAAATACTTTATTTGTTTGTGACTATTAAGATTCGAACTCAAATCTTTACAAATTCAATATGAAATACCCTTACCACTAAACTACAACCACACTTGTGTTACAATATAACATCTATTATATTTCACTAAGTATTGATATCACTTAAGTCAAACATACACATCATTTACAACAAACATACACATCACTTACAATAAATATACACATCACTTACATCAAATATACACATAATTTATAGTAAACATATATATCACTTACAATAAACATGCATATCATTTACAATAAGACTTAACATCACTTACAACAAACATACATATCATTTACAATAAGTATTAACATTACGTATAATATACGTCAAGTCATATTACATCAAATGTTATTCTGTAACAGAGCTTAATGTATATTGTAACAGAGAATGATATTTACTATAACGAGACTTAACATAGGTTGTAATAGAAAATAAACATATATTGTAATAGAGAATTACGTTTACTATAATAGATAATAATATTTACTGTAATATAACTTAATGTATACTATAACAAAGAATAATATTTATTGTAACGAGGTTTAACATATGCTATAATAGAGAATAACATATATTGTAATTGAGAATAACATTTACTGTAATTGAGTTTAACATATACTATAAATGATGTCAATACTTACTATAAATGATGTGTATGTTTGTTATAAGTGATATTAATATTTAGTAAAATATAATAGATATTATATTGTAACACATATGTAGTTGTAACTTAGTGCTAAATGTGTCCCATGTTGAGTTTGTAGAGACATGAGTTCGAATCTTAACAGTCACAAATAAATAATATTATTTTATTTTCTAAAAACTTATAGATATAGGCTAAAGACTTATTATAAGTGATTTGAAGCCTTACTGTAATTAGTGATATCAAAAACTTACTGTTAGTGATATCAAAAACTTAGTGTAAATGGTATGAATATTTATTATAAATGATATCAAATGTTTATTATAAGTGAAATGAAGACTTATTGTAAGTGATATATAGATTTACTATAAGTGATATGAAGACTTACTGTAAGTGATATCAAAACTTATTGTATACGATATGTACATTTATTGTAATAAATGTAAATCTATATAGAGAAAGATCAGAAGAAGAAATGATAAAATATGAGAAAATTGATGCTAAAAGATGACTCATCTTCTAAAACTCATAAATATTGAGAAATTAAAAGTAGAGACTATACATTAAACAAAAAAAAGACTATGTGACTTCTGATTTGTTGACAGAGATTATAAAGTAAATCAAATCTTTTGACAAAAATCTATAATTAATTTACCCTTAATATATTGTAGGGCTCGTTTTTTTATGTCTCTAACTAAGAGAAGAATAATGAGGGGTGGATAACAAGTCGTTTCCAATGAACAACCATATCTTTTGTTAATACAACAAGTAGTCGTACGGATATGAGAAATGTGTATCTCATGTCCAGATGATCCGTGAATTCTCGTTAACTTCTTAGTTTTTAGACACAAAGTCCAAAGGATTTGCACCCTCTAAAATTGCGGTGGGATGATTTGTTATTTTTTTAACATTTCTTTAGAAATATTTCTAAGCCTATATCTATGCTGCAAAAATTTATATATGTAGAATAATATTAGAATATACGTAGCGCAATTGATACGCCCTAGCCACATTCAATCTTTACCTTTGATTTCAATCGAATGAAAGTACAAAAAAAATAACAAATTATTTTTACAATTACCGGATTTTCAACATTAGCACTTTCCCGTGAGCACAAAATTTTTGTTTTATTTTTCTACTAATCTCTATTATTTATTAAATTTTAATATTATTTATATTTTAATGTTTACAATAATTTTCTATAATTATATCTTCTTTATTTCTTTCATTATCAAATTACTTGATAATCATCATTTTTGGAGAACTATTTTTTTAAACAAGCACATATCTTCTTAGTTTATTTGAATGATTTATTCAATCACTTAAAATTTGACTATTCTTAGACAAATTTAAGCATGATTTATAAGTAACTATCTTAAAAATGTTAGATACTAAAAATCTATTGATTAAATCGTGTTAGACTATTCAATAGTTTAAATTTAAGCATGATATATAATGAGTGAAGAATAATATTAAAATTGACCATTGGATAGTTCATTATGAAGAATTATTGCTAAAATATGAAAATTAAAGGAAATAATCGTTAGATAAATGAGTTTTAGAGTTCAAATGGTAAAGAAGAATATTTAAATTTTAAAACTGCCCAAAAAAGTATGCACATAAAATGACTCTTGCGGGAAACCAGGAGCCAATTAATTATTTCCCCATCACCGAAACAATTTTATTTCCTTATTTCTTCGTTTGCTTTCATCCTTTGAATTGAAATCAAAAGGCAGAAGCCAGCGTGTGGGCCACATTCTAGCATTATTCTATAATATATACATAATAGTTGAACGCCTTTGTGATGTATGATGATTTAATATAAAATATTAAGATAAATAAAAAATATTATTTATAAAGACGTATAATTTTGATTGTAAATAGTTCTATTATTACAAAACATAGTGAAAAATATGAAGATAAATAAAATAATTAAATAATATTTTTTATCAAAATTACTAATTATTTTTATATGAATGTTATGTTATTTGTTTCATGAACACTATTAGGTCAGATACAACGGGTCTCCATGCACATATCTGCCGTAAGCAATTAGCATATACAATTCACACATTTATAACTGCAAGGGACCATAGTGCTAATGAAATAAGATAGAACTAATGGCTATAACTTAGATAATGCTGAAGCAATATTAAGGACAAAAAGAATAAGTGGACAAAGCTTAAGGCAGACACTAATTACCGTCTAGAATCCACCTTCTCTAAAATTGAGATTGCCTTAATTGCAATACATGCAACTATTTCGATGGACATACTATAAATACAGAAGAAGGATTCAGGGAGTTAAGGAAATATAATTTGAATAGAAAGTAAGAAATATAAACTTTTTTTGATAAAATTTGTTGCCATTTCATTTAAGTAACAAGTACAACTTTAAAGGAAGAACAGTTGTATTTGAGCATGCACGCGAAGGGCATGAACTATGTTGTTTGAGGTTTACATGGTGAAAATTTTACATGAACTAGTGATGGTGCACCACTTCTGGCGTACGTTAGAGGCCACCACCCGCACCCAAACCCAGAGCAGCTCCTTCACGTATGCCGTCGACCCACCGCCAACCAGAGACGGATACACGTATGCCGTCGACCCGCCGTCAACGAGGGACGGATACAGAAATTTTATTTAGAGTTATTTAAATTAATTTTTAATATTTTATATAAATAATATATAATATAAATAAATATATTATACATAATGAGTGACTTCATTGAAACAATCACCTCTTATATAAAAATTTCTCAAATTCTTAATTTATATGGTTATTTCAAAAAAAATTGAGTAGGGACACATGACCTCACTGATTATATGTTAGATCCGTCCATGCCGCCAACCCAGTCTAGCATCGGTGACGCCGACCTCTGCACCAGCCACGCCTCCGAGAGGTACGGCCTCAGCACTACCTTCGTCTCTTCCAACTCCGCGTCGTAAAGGCCCAGCACTGCCTCCAACACGCCCGTGGTCGTTGACCCACCGTCGAGCACAAAGCTCAGGTCCTGGAGACCAGTGGCGGAGCCACTTTGGAGTCAGTGGAGTTTTGTGACTCCACTGGATGAAAAACTTTCATTAATGATGTAAAATTTTACTATTAGTGACCTCACTAAATTAAAAAAATGTCTAAAGATACACTTATTAAATAAAAATTCTAGATCCGTCCCTTCTTGAGACCCTGCAGCTCCTCTGTCTTCAGGTCGCTGTGGCTCCTCCACTTCTTGACCTGGAACACCTGCCGAGGGCTTTGCGTTGTGATGGCGTGGTGGTGGCCGTCCACGTACCTGATGATGCTCTCCACCTTCGCATCCTGCAGCAGCCGGTGCTTGCCTACGCTCTGGTTTCTCTAAGCTCGCTCGCCTTAGAAGAACATCCGAAGATGACTACCCAGATCTGGGAAAACTTGATTTGTAGACAATAGAAATGCAGGGGAATACCTTGGAGGAGGAGAGGTGCTACTCGCTGCTGCCTGGAGAGAGCAGAAGAATGCCCTCCAGATTGTTGTACGAATGCCGCAGCCCGATCTGCGGGGACACGCGCACTCTTATGCCGGCTTCTCCCTACGTACCCACGCGAGGGGGCGGCAACGATGGCGCCCTGAGCAAACTGCACCGAAGCGGGGTCTTGCCGCCTACTTGCGGCGCTTCCTCGACGGAGATTCTCGCAGCATCTGTAGCAGCCGCCTCCTTCTCCGTCGCACTGTCTAGGAGACTGGTTCAACAGCAATGGCTAAGGCGTCGGCAAGAGACTTGACCCGCACTTCACATTTGCGAACCCCTATAGGACCTCCAGTACCGGCGGCTTGGTGCCCATGGCGCAAGCGACGTCGGCGCTCCCAAAGGGGGGAAAGAGAAGGATACGGCGGCGCCGGGCGAGGAAACTGTGCCACGCAGGGGCGGACATGAGCCGCCACGCGGAGCGGGCCAGGGAACGGAAGGAGACAGAAGAGGGGAGGCGGGGGGCGGTGGTGAGTAGGGCGGCCTTGGAGGCGACGACGGCGATGCCCATGAGTAGGGTGGAGAGGGGGAATGGTTGACCGATTTCTTTAAATCAGTTTTCTTCTCCCCATTTTGGTCCTGCATCTTGGTTGACCTGCAAACGGATCGAGTTTGGAATCGGAAATATGGATTTTAATTTTGATTTTGATAATCAAAATATGATTTTGATTCCGATTTCGATAAAAATAGTTAGTTCCGACTCCGTTCTGATTCCGATAATATTATTGGAACCGAAATTCCGATAAAGTAAGGTGTTTACCATAATTTTATCGTGAGTTTATGATAATTTATCGGAATAACCAATACTGATTCCGATTCCGATTATTTTTTCAATTCCGATTCCGATAACTTATCGGAATATCTGATACCGATTCCGATAAACTATCGGAATCATATTCCGATTCTGAAACCGATAATTTTTATCAGAATCGGATCTGAATATCAAAATATCGGGTTCCGTTTACACTCCTAGTTGACCGGCTTTGTTTTTTTTTTTACATATTTCTAAGAATTAGAAGAAAAAAGTTCATGAATGTAATACCTTAACTTGGTAATCTATTAAAATGTCAAATTTCACATATTACCGTGTTAATGCATTAAAACATAAACGTTAACTTGTTTGTGTATTATTCCAAAAGACATGAATGTTAATGCTAATACGTGAAAATATGTTAACGTATTGAGATATTCATCGTCAAAACATATTAATATGTAAAATTATCAAAACATATTAATATCTACCACTAATTACAAGGGTCTGCTTGGTTATCTATAAAATTTCACACGAAAAAATATTTTCTAAGAAAATTTATGAAATGGGTTATTAGTATTCTTAAAAAGTTAATCCATAAAATTATTATTTTTAAAATTATCAAATTTTGTTCCCTTCTCCACGGTAACCCCTGGTTGGTGTCGCCAAGAACGCAGTTGGTGGCCTCCGGCAAGTAGGGGTGTAAACGAGTCGAGTCGAGCCAAGTAGTATGCTGCTCAAACTCTGTTCGTTAATTTTTAATCGAGTTCGAGCCGAGCTCGAGTATTGAAAATGTCTGTTCAAACTCGGCTCGTTTAAATATTCTCGAGCTCGAGCCCTTAACGAGTATCTTAACGAGCTTAATTGAATTTACAAGTTCGTATATATAAGTAAATCCAATCCAATTTACAAGTAAAAAACTGATCGTTCATAAGACATAAATTTATCTTATTTTAAGCTCATATCTCAATAGTTTTGATAAGTTAATTTAACTATTTTAATATAATGTTTGAAATATATTCATAATTTATCACAAGCAATATGAAATTAATAGATAGACACCGCAAGAGATGGGGTTGGTGCGTGAAAAGCTAGGGGCGGTACTGCAACTCCCCTTCGCACGCCGCCCAGAGCCCCCTTTCTGCACCGTCGGTAACTGTACTGCGGTGGTCGAGAGCACCGTCTACCACTGACGGATGGTCTCCAGTGGTCGTCGGAGATGCCAGTGGCCGACAACGCGCCCCTCGGCCCACCGGAGGGCTCACCTACTGCGTAGGTCGGTCGGGAGGAAGAAGATGCTTGATATGCTGGGGGACCTTGCAACACTAAATTTTGTGTTCAAACCTCTATTTACATGATTTGTGTATATACCCTCATTACATAATTTGTGTATATTCACTGTGAATTTAGTCTATGACATTTAAGCCCTCATAAATATTTTATATTGTAATAATATTATATAAAAACAAATGATATTTTATATCAATATATGCTTATTATATTAAAGAAATATTTAAACGAAGTGTTAACGAGTACTTAGACAAGCTCTAACGAGTATTTAATCGAGCTCTTAACGAGCTCTTAAACGAGTTGTTCACGAGTATATCGAGCCGAGCTCATATGGTCAGGCTCGACTCGTTTATGAATCGAGCTTTTTTTTTGTTCAAACTTGGTTCGTTAATTAAATAACGAGTCGAACCGAACTTTTATCGAGTGAGTTTCGAACTACTCGTCGAACGTATCGGCTCGACACCCCTACCGGCAAGCCCGAGAGTTTTAGCAGCCAATTCTTTGTGCCCTCCAACGAGGGCTGTCAATGGATTAATGGATTGGGCTTAAGTTGGATTTAGGTGAGCTTGGTTCATTTTCTATTCATCAATATGAAAATTTAAACTCGACCCAAGTTGAGTTATATCGGGTCGGATCAGATCTAATATTTTTACAAAAAAATGTTAAACTCAATTAAGGCTCGGATCAATTTGAATATTTAAATAAAACTTAAATTAATAATAAAATATTATAAATTTATAATTTCACTTGATTAAATCAAGTTTTGATATTATTTACTTAATTTGTTTTGAAAAGAAAATTTTTAACTTTTAAATAAGTAAAATAACATAATTTTAATTAAATAAAATTCAAGATTTGAGAAGAGAAAAAAGAAAAGAAAATGAGTCAAGTTGTTCCATATGGTTGAACTCAGAATTCATAATTTAACATACTGTAAACAGATATAACATTACTGTAATGAGTTACACACTAAAAAATAAAACAAATATCTATTAGAAAATCTTAATTAACTTGCCCTATAAAAATTGATGTAAAAATTTTAAGAATCACAAATACTCCTACTAAATAGACCCTGCACAGCCGTGGGCAGGGCGGGCCAATAGGGCATTGGACGGTTAGAATACTCCCTGTACAACTAATATTTCTCAACCAAATATATGTTTCTCGTATACTCATACACATCCGAGGCTTTCATAAATTATCAAAGATAGTTTTGATACATTCAAAAATAGTATTACGTACTTCTTATGTGTGTTATACCGTGAAATGTGTGATAAAAATATAAGAGAAATAAAAATGATACATACTCCCAAGACATGTGAGCTCATCATGTCTTAATGAAGCCTAATTTGATAGAAAATTCCGATTTCATTAGACCTGAATATAACTGCAACTCTTTATATACAACATTAAGGGTATTTTACAATCCATAAGAATCACATATGCATATAAAAATTTCAGGACAACTTACCTTCATTTTTCGAAATTATATCACTTTGTGGCGCTTGGGACATTTCCGTGTTCGCCATATTTCTTTCATCAACGACAACTTATGTCGCAGCAAGAGTTGCTTGTTACATTATAGAGAAATGCGCCTCGTGGGGCTCACGTATCGGCCGCCCGGTCGATCCATGTCGGCTAGTTACTCTGGCGTCCGGATAACTAGTATTTCTCTATTACATAATATCAGGGCGTTAGATACCGTGCGGGCGGGCCCACGCCACCTGAGCAGACCCCATCACCCGTGCTTGTGTGTGACACGGGCCCCACCCGCACTGTGTCTGATGCCCAGATAACAAAGCATTTTCCATGTCCTTAATCCAAGGTCCCGTTCGGACAAGTATCCGAAAGATTTGGACAATTCAAACCAGAAGCCTTCGATAGAAGGATCAAACGCGATGCAACCAAAGCGTGGAACCCAAAATGATGGCGATCCAATTACACAGCTGATAGAGCAGAATACTTTTGGGGGGTTGAGTTGAACAGCTGTGACATGCTTTGGACAAACAGGCCTCTGAGGGAAGGCAATAATGGTAGCTGCAACAGAGAATGGCTGGCAGTAGCTAGCTGGACACTGTCGTTGGCTTGTGAGCACCGATGGAATGCTGGCGCTTTGCCTTCTTTTTTCTCTCCTTTTGCCTCCTAACTTTGCCATCACCACCGAAAGAGTTCAACTGGATAAGGCCCCCCACCTAAAGAGAAAAGGATGGATGGATAGAACACTGGCCTAAAAGCACAGATCTCCTTTGGCTTCGTTGGTTCCTACTCAGCCAGAAGCAAATGGGTTCATGTAATTGTGGCAGAAGAGACCGACATAAGAAAAGGGTTTCTTTCTGTGAAGTGAGGGGTATTATATGAAGAATCCCATTGGGTAGCAATCAAGTCAAGGCTCAAGACCAGGGATATTGACTCAGTTTATGAGAGTCACAGGTAAGAGCAATGTGGGTGAGCAGGTCGTTTAAGAGCATCTTGTAGATGAAAGTGTGGGAACAAATGTCAGTTACCAGTTGCACAGGTTTGCAAAATCTTCTTAAGCTGTATATATCTGGTCATTCACATTTCCAAAAGATGGTTAGGAACTTAGGTCAGGAAACATTCTACACAAACCATTATATGAACTAAGAAAGATCAAGTTTGCTGGATTTGATTCAAGCTTGACATTACTTCGAAAGACAAATCAACGAGCATTCCCAGAGAATGATTTATGATTGTAACTTTTATGTGGAGAAGGAAACAATCAGCAAAAAGAGAAAGTCATGAAATAATGCCAGGTCATGCCCAACACATACAATTCACACATGGCCTTGAAAGAACTATCAAGTGTAATAGGCATCTACAATTCTGTATCACCTGGTCATTCTTCTACTGTCACGAAATAATGACAAAATTGATAGGTATAAATATGAAGATATATGGAAACATACCTAAGTACAATATTTACACTTTTCACAGATGATTGGTGTTTGGGCATGGATTACTGCCACACCTATTGAGAAGGACTGCAGAGCAGAAAGGCTGGATGGAAAATAAACAAAGTACAATCCTTCTTGAACATTAACCATCCTCAGAGAGGCTTCACCTTGCTTTGTGCCCTGAACAATACAAGCAGTTTCAGTGTCACAGACCTGCCTTGGTTGCAGTCCAAATAATGTGGAAACTGACATGATTGCAACAAGTTAAGAAGAAGAAAAGAAACATATCAATTACATAACAGAGTCAAAAGAATATATGTCGCAAGATTGCAATTGTCCAAGAAAGACACAGTAATCAAATTCACATTACTTGATGGACGCATAAACTATCAAAGAAGATGACCAAATTAAGCGATAGAAGCAAGATATGGACTCACCTCTGTGAATAAATTTAATGAATTCTGATCCTCTTGACAATCTTGTCGAGAACTCAGTGTCCCCATGTCTGTGGATCTGTTGTTCAATACAGTGAGAGGACATCCAATATCCCATCCACCACAGTCACAGTGCCCTCCAGATTTCCACCTTTCAGTAAGACTGGATGGGCCCCCAAGTTTTTTTGATGGACCACCATGGACTCCCGCAGGTACAAGAACATTTATACTCCTGGAAGAACCAGCATTTTCTACCATACTACTTTCTTGATAGCTTGTACAAATTGACACATCCGTGGAAGCATTAGCATGATTGCTTGCAGTTTTCTCCAGGAATTTTAAGCCCCAACCACCAATTACAGTCTCTTTATTATGCTCTTGTTGATGATCTTTTATGACAATTGCTGCCAGTTCAAGATTGGTAGGGAGGTAGTCTTCAAGTAGATCCACCCTATCCAATTTATCAAACATGTCTAGTTCATCAAGACATGGAAAAAATTCCTCAAACTTAAGTTGACTAGCTTTTTGAGGTCCAGATTTGTGCTTGGAATGATAGTTTAATTTGAATATATCCATCATCTTCTTTGGTAACCCCACATTCTTCAAGAAATTAGGCGAGATTTGCACATCCCTTGCATGGTCAGCACTTGCACTAAACAGAACAAACTCAGTCTCCATAAATCTAGATCTATTTGAGTTAAAACTCAACGAACTTGATACTTTCATTTTTCCAACAATATCTGACATAGTATTACCAAACCTTCCCATAGTTTTCTGGTGATAGCTTCGGGAATGGAATGAATACATGTAATCAAGAGTCTTATCATTAGAGGAGCTGACCTTCCGTGGAGTAGCTACATAAATCTCTCCCCCCTCACTGTCAATCATGAATACAAAATAAGGAATTCCTCCCTTCCACAGAAGTTGGAGAAGCCCCTTGGAAGTGATGTGGCTTGTTGACGAACAATTTGAGATTGAACTTGAGCAAGACTCAAACACTTCATCGGATGTCATCAAAGCAGATCTCTTTTTGTTAAATGGAATTGCTCCCGAGTTGGACTTTTCTGATGCAGCATTATCCAGGCTACCTGGGAAGCCTTTCAGCAGTGCAGATTTTGTTTCCCCGGAATTAACTGACATCACCCTACTCAGTCCTAGATTACTTTCCAGATCACCTAAATTTAATAATACCGACTGTTTTATGATGCTCCTCATCTTCTCATCCTTCGTGTCAATTACCCATTTTCCATAAGGATTAATTATGACATTCTTTGGACCATCTGCTGAAGCATATTCAATGATGAAGTCTCCGAGGTCAGTTGTACTCCTTGTTCTTCTGCGTGTCTTTATACCATCAGAAAAGAATTTTGAGCTAAGATTCAGAGGGATATGAAATCGAGATGGTGATCTACAGATTATACTAAGAGATGGAGATGATCTAAATTCTGATAGGCTATCAACATACTTTGTTGTGTGTTTCTGGAAACTGTACAAACTTGTTGAACTTGGGATGGTAAGTTCATCATCACATTGTTTCTTATTGCATGATTTCTTAATGCACTTCTTGGCATCAATAGATTTGCGACCATCCAAGTCCAGATGCTGACTGGGGTTAGTTTCTTGAAATGAGGATTTGTTTCCTGACAAACTGCAAGCTGACGCATCATCTTTCTCCAATCTGTCATCAACATCCAAGCATTGAGGCATGACTTCCTCTTCTTGAAAGTTTTCTTCCTTATCTGAAATTAACTCTTTCATTTCCGCCCTAAAAAGTTACTGGTGACTTGCACAAGAAAAAGTACTGCTTATCACAATCATTTCATGCAAAGTACCTGAATAAGAACACAAATGTGCAACACTGCATTACAATATTTAAGAGAATGGAGTAAAAAAAAAAGAACAATCAGCAGTTTGTTAGAAAGTTGTCAATCCAAAAATGTGATAATAGTTGTACACTTTCCCATCCAAAGATGTATGATACTATTATCAAGTAATTAGTTTATCGGCAATCTGCAGTCCACTGGCAGACTAAGCATTGTCAGGTTTATTTTCAGCAGCCACTAGTGATAATTTTTCAGGCCAAACAGACTATGAAATCAATATCCCACTTTGCTGATTACTGCCATAATATGAAGTTGACAAAATGAGTCCATCCTGTACACTTGAAGTCAGGCTGCTTACTATTACCAACCAGCATGCTAATGAGATCTAATCTCTAAGCCATGTATCCAAAGTCACCAACTTGGATAGGTTGCTAGCTTAAGGAACATTCAAATGCTCCTGTTGGCACAGACAAGAAGTGCTCCAAGAAGATGAACCAGGTTGGTCATTGGTGGGTACCCCTGGCTTCAATATGCAGTCATTCATATTTTACAAGAAAGCCTACAAGAATTTATGGGTTCAAAAGATCAGACAATAATAATTCATGAAGAGGATGTGAGGTCTATCAATTTCATGTGTCGGGATGTTTGGATTGTACGTAGCCAATTGGTGGTCCAACATACCGTCCAGCTTGTCCGGTAGCGGATTCAAATATAGACCAATCCTCTAGGAAAAGTAAAAGCCCTTATAATCAGCATAAATGCTGGTTCATGTGCTAGTTTGTCTGTGATCATCTATACTCTAAAATGCTCAGGTTACTGTCTTCAGCCATTATGTTTCAGGCGAACAAACTAAGAAACTAAGGCATCACTTTGCAAAATATGTTACCTCCTAACTTACATTGGAATGTAGGCTGCTCGTTATTACGAAAGCATGGTTCCAAGGTAAGTGCTCTAAATTCCACACAGGCGATGTCATCAAAGACATCAGTTGAATTGACGAGACAGGGTGTTGTAGCATGAGGAAAAATCAGATCATTGAATGCAAAAGATATTATGTTGGAGTTGAAGGCTTCAACGATATCTGGCAAGAAGGGACAAAGAAGATAGAAGGATAACGCCAGATTTGGTTGGTTGCCCAAGAAGTGGTCCAAGCGGATGGGCCAGGTTGTTGGGTACTCCCAGCTTCAGAAGACACAGCAATCGTGGAGGGGATACGGAGTTCTTGTGTCTGAATGCTTTGACCGTGTGCAGACAATAGGTGGCCTACGTATTGTGGAAAAACCGCTTCAAATCTAGACCAGCTATCTAAAAAACGATAAAAAAACACCTAAAATTAGAAAATATTATGAGGATGAACACCCAACAATCAAGACCTGCTACCAAGTCCCACACCAAGAACACGGAAACCCAACGGACACCCCAAGAGCTCAAGAACACTACTGATACGCGGCGGAAGCAGGCACTGGTTTAGCATGGAGAAGATACGAACCCGAGCTACAGATCATGGATGAAGAACAAAACGCACCTTTCATTGAAAGAGAAAAGCAACAGTAGCAAACAAAACAGCATCGGAACTCCTTACCTCTGTCCAATAAGTCCGCACGGCAACCCAATAATAATAGAGAGCTGCAACGGAGATGAAACCAACCTCTGCCCCCGCAGCAATAGACGAGGGCGGGCGGAGAGAAGGAAACAAAAGCCTTCGTCCAGCAAAACGACCACGAGCAGCGCAGTAGCCCAAAGAACAGTTCTTCCCGGGGGGGGGGGGGGGGGTGTTGGTGGGAAGGTAAAGAAGAAGCGGGAGGAGAAGGTAGTGGGAAAGAAGAGGAACCAGGAAAGTGGCCCTCCTCTTTCGTCTTGCAATGGACAGAAGGGCCAGAAAGGGGAGGTGGGGGCAGAAGAGAGGACAGAACGCTGCGGCCGCTAACGTGCGCCTTGGAAGAGGCCCCCGAACAAGGACATGGGCAACCGTCTTGTCAGCTTCCCCGCGCGCATCCGGTGACAAAAAAAGGTGCCGACCGGAGGGAGGGGGGAGAAAAGGGTGAGAATTGTAGCCTTGTAGGTGGGTGGGCAGAGGCCTAAAGATAGCGCCGGAGGGGAAACCGCGTTAGGGAAAGGAGGAAGAAGAAAGATATGGGCGTGGTATGTCGCCGTCAGCGCCCCAACCCCACTTCACGACGGGCCGCAGGGAGGAGGAGGTGGTGGTGGTGGGCGGTGGGTGCCTGCCGTGCGCTCCTCCGCCTCTAAAACCGCTGCTGCTCAGCAACAGGAGGACAAGGAGAAGAAGGAACAGCACTGTAGACGAACAGTGCCCGAGAAACTGAGCAAGAATAATAAAGTCTCAATCTTTCTCCGTTCCTGCAACTCCCAAGGCGCCCGCCATCTCTTCTAGACCTGCACCGAGAGAGAGAGAGAGAGAGAGAGATGCTCGTGGGCAGGACCCCACTCGCGGCACGACGATAATGGAGTTTCCTGGTCTCCACCTCCCAGGGCTCTTTTCCTACGCCAGAGTACAGAAGCCAAACCAATAAGAATATTCCACGACCCCTAGAAGGGTACGTGTTGCGGCCCAGAGGGTGGTGTGGTTCGTTCCCCGTCGCTTCACCATCGACGCTTCTGCGGTCAAACGGCGGAACGAAAGACCCCGCCAGAGAGAAAGGATAGGTAATGGCCGGTGCTTCCTGGTTGCGGTGTCCGAAGCGATGGCCGAGAACCTTTTACTAATTCCACTCGCCTACCTGAAAAGGGCAAAAAAAAACCTCTCAAGGCATGCCACGTTCGGGAAGAGTTGTGCGTGTATGTTCAACGGCACTTTGAAAGGTGCAGCCTTTCCCAATTCAAATCTCACCAAACCCCATCTCGATGGGGCTAATCTTGATGGATAGCATAGATGTCACATCGGCCTACATCAATCTTCTATGATTTGTGGTGAGGCAATTTCGGCCAGTTCTATTTTTATCTTATATTGAGAAATATTTTCTCCACTTTTAATATATTTTAGACCTCTCTCGGTAGTTAACATATTACAAATATAGAGAGAAAAAATTTTAACCCTCCAATTTAATATGTAAGATTTAGTTATTAAAATTTGACTTGATAGGGGAAAGTTAAATTACTAAACATGAGTCTGCCTGCGAGAACACAATTATCAAACTAGACCCACAATGAGCTACGAGCACTTGATTTGCCATCTTGAGGAGGGTTTAGTGACGATGTCAGGAGGATAGTCTGAGATGACAATGTAGTTCTCAACATAACGTCTAGTTATATGTTAAGATAAGAAGTTAGCTCGATCTACACTCCACACCATCTCGACAGACTATAGCTCTGCAGGTCTTATCTCGACAATGTATAATTTGGAGGGTACTTAGCTCTGCAGACTCTTGCCTGATAAACTTTATCCCCACAATATATAGCTCGAAGGATACTTAGCCCAGTAGGTTCTTAACTCGACAAAGTTTTAGCTCAATAGAAATGAAGTGGCAAACACTCTTGCTTAATATGGTAGTCAGCGGATCACACCCAGAGGATTATCCGCAAGAAGTAAAGTCTTAAAGAGGATAACTATGAGTTGTCATTGATCGGTACGATCACCACTCACGATCCTTGCAATGAATATAAAAATCCATGATGACCACTATCTTGTGGGTATGTTTGCAACCCTAACTATAATTGCAACTATGTCGCATGAGACTGTTGGAGGGACTTGACCACCACATTAAATCTCAAAGAAAGTCTTTCAGCTAGAGATATGCAAAATTTTACACCCATTCTATTATGAGGTGCAATTTCAAATCACCTACTCTCTTACTCTAACTCTTATCTAGTTTAATTTAAATATCGAAAGATTTTTCCATTAGATCTCAATCCCAGAACCCCCTAATCTATCTTTCTTCTTGCTGATCTTTTCTTGACGTCTAAAATTGTCACCTGATTTCTCAAGTCCCAAGACTATTCAATAGTCAACATCAGATTTGAAATTCAACCTCTTCGGAGAGCATTGTGTCTACCTAATAAAAAAGTAAAAAGCGCATTGAAAAAGAATAATAGATATATATTTTTTTATATTTAGGGGTGTCAATGGGCTGGGCCTGGACCGGGCCTTGCTAGGCCCGACCCAGGCCCGATTTTTTAAGAGCCGGCCTAGGCCCGGGGGTAGGCCTGGTATGGGTGGCCCGGGTCGGGCCCAGAAAAAGCCCGGTCCAGCCCGGCCCGACCAGAAAAATATAAGAAAATTATTATTTTATTTATATAATATGTAATTTTAATATATCTACTATAATATATTTATAAAAAATATATATACATTTTACTTATATCTATATTAATATTTAATTTATAAAAGATTATATTTTGAGTAGATTTATTATAGAAAAAATAAATATAATTCTCTTTCTAAATATAAATTTTATATTTAATATAAATTATAAATTTTTTTTCGGACGGACGGGTCGACCGGGCCGGGCCACACAAAGCCCAGCCCTATTTTTTTCGGGCCGGGCCGGGCGGGCCAAAAATTTGTAGCGGACTCATTTTTTCGGCCCAAGTCCGGTTAAAATCGGATCGGGCTTCCGAACCTCCGGGCCGGCCCAGCCCAATTAACACCCCTATCTATATTTGATCTATATCAATTTTGTTAATATTGCATGGAACAAAATTGTAGATGTTGCTTCTTTATAGTTATTTAAAAAATGGGTATTTGAATTTGAGTCATTAAAATATATTTTGAGTGCCTTAGTTAAAATACCATTTATGCGGAGAGAAGACTTTAATGTACAAGTTCGAAGGACCTATGTCCCTTGCCATGACTAAATCGTGGAAACTGTATTTTTTCTCCTTTTTGTGGTGAAATTTTCAAACCCAAACTAATCATCTTTATGAAATAGATTTGTTATTACTGCATAGAAATGTTTCACACTTAAAAGATAAATATTTCAGAAATTACTCAACATCAATAAGTATCTTGACTGAGAAAGGACCCATAAATAAAGACCTATGATAGGATCAATAGGAAACGGTCCAAGTCAACAAGAAGTAGGACAAATTTGTATCAAAAATCGAAAATCAACTATATCATATCTAAAGATCTCAACAACTAGCCAAAGATGGTAGATGCCACTTAGATTGCAAATTCAATCTCGTGAAATCAATATATAGGCGAGAAGAAGTATAACAACTCCTCTTGAAAATCTCATAACATAAGTCATTTGAAAGAAGATATTTGGCAGTTAGTCTCACATCAAGAGTTTCAAATTAATCTCTCCTCCTCTCAATCTATGAAAACAGAGCTATAGATAAAGATAACGGGGAAGAAGAGGCTCACATTACAACTCAATATAAGATCTTCGATCAACCTTCCCTCTCTCACAATTTCCTTCGCTTCCCATCTCAAGCCATTTTTTGATTTGATCATCAGATGTTGACTCTATAATCTTTTTTAGACTTGATCTTCAATAAGTTAGATCAATCTCTACTTCCTTCAACAACTTGAGCTTTTAAGATTCGACATTTGTAGTCGGTTCACATCAGCTTTTGATGGTTCAATACCATCTTTCTTTATCAACCCATCTGTCAAAAGAATCATAAAATTAGGAAATTTTGATTCTACAAGGCTTTCAATAAGATTAGTTTTAAAAAATCAAATTGAAAAGTTAGTAACTAAATTAATTTACCCAACTAAAGGCCCTAGAAAGATCCCTGTCAAAAGGAAGTCTCCAAGTGTTCTGCCAGCTTTATTATTAAAAAAAAAAGTATACATCTTTTTGTGTGCATAAAATGGACACATCCAATGAAAGTGTGCCACTTCAACCCTTTAGGGTTGAAAAAGTTGGGATGGATGATATATTGAATGTCCTCATCATAAGTTCCTATTTTGTGTACATCACAAGATGTGCACTAAGTCTTTCTAAAAAAAAAAAATCTAAAATCTCCTGTCTGTACTTTGTACACATCATTGAGAAATATTTGGTGTTTATCACTCGTGCACGCCCAATATATGCACATTGTATTGATCAAGACTGACATAGAGTCTAGAAAGATAGAACATATGAAGTTGTAGAATTTCAAATCTTAGTGTTGACTGCATGGATGACTTAATGATTTGAAAAATGAATGTGCGATGTACATCAGGAATGACGGTCTATAAAGAGGAACAAATGATCAAGGGCCTAGGGTTAGGATTCAAGGAAAAATCCTCTAATATCTAAGTATTGGCATAAGTAAGAGCAAGAGAGTGAGTCGACTCGAGTTCGCTCCCACAGTCGAGTGCAAGATTGTGTGTTACCTTGTGCCGAAAAGATTTTCTTTTGGGAATTATTGAGTGGTCAAGTCTTCTACATAGTTTCATGCGATGTGATAGCAATTAACACCGGGTTGTAGACGTAACCCCAAGATAGTGGTCATTATAGGCTATAATGCCTGCTATGACAATTGTGGATGTCTTATCATGATCCTCTTTAGGGTTCTACTCATTCTCGACAGCAGTCGTCCAAGTGAGATTTGTTGACCTAGTCATCAGGCGGAAGTGTTTATCGCTTCACTTTCATTGAGCCAAAGACTTTGCCAGGCTAAGAGCGGGCTAAGATCTTGTTGGGCTAAAGACCCTTCGGACTTGCTAGCTATTGGGATAAGATTTGTCAAGTGAAGATCAGCTTTTAAAACTAAAGTATGTCAAGTTAGCAAGTGGAATGTAAGCCAAACTAATATCTTGTCTTAGTACATGCCGAGATATTAGCTCGGGAGCCTCTTACCCTTCCCTTAGACTATCCTCTTAGCTTCAATATCAAGGTAAGGGGCACTTGTTGTAGGTGGTAAATTCTGCTTAGAAATTAGATTTTTACCCATTGGACTGAGCTTGTAAGTGGGCCGAGGTTCCCCTCTCCAATATTTAGTTAATGGAGATTTTTAGAGTGCTAATATATATTTGTGTTCCTAATATATATATTGATGTTTCTCTCACATATACAACATTTTGCCACGTATGTATAATTAATTGAATGTCCCATCTTCCCATGCTCTTTACCAATAGCCTCTGGTCGTCCATGTAATGCATATCTATTGGATGTGTGCATTGAATTAGACCTTAGTATACACACTACCCCATGCCATATGTCAATTATGAAAAACTCTTGTTATCTATTGTAGGGTTTCTGCCCTCGCCCCTTTTAAGCACAAGCGAAGTAGACAGCTTGTACTATAAAATCCACCTCACCTCTTGTGTCTGAAACAAGTAGGGGGTTGGCATGCCGGCTCAAACAACAAATTGTTCCCGTCAATTATATAGAAAAAGCCAAAGACAAAATCCCTATGATAGGACAGTTAAAAAGATGTCCATTTCTGTACTTTTCATATTGTTATAACCTATATTTCTAGAGAATTAATATTTATTGTCCTTTACAAATATATTTGAAATTGTCATTGACCAAAACAAATTAAAGTGGCTATCCAATGAGAGCTTAAAAATATAATTAGGTATATTTGAAAAGCCTATTTAAATATCTCTCATACTTATATATCCAATTCATTGGTTGGTGCACTCGAGACAAGAGGAACTACATAATAGAGAAACCATAACGTAGCGTGTTATATGAAGTTTCACAAACGAATAAAGAAATGATGGAGCGGCCACCTGCTATAACTAAATTCGCTGTTCGCTACGTCGGTATGGAGTGTTTTGTGGGGAAGAACAGTTCTTCGCTGAAGAGGATGGTGCTTGTGATGAATAGAGATCAGTATTTGCAGAATCCGACTCCGTCACTTGCGACCAGCAATTTAATGGATGAGTGCATTTCACAGGAGAAATATTAGTTTCATGTTTAGATGGATTTAATGTGTTAATGATCCGTGTATTGATAAGTAAGTCTTATGTAGTATGGGAATAGAAAATATTCATTAAATGTACTTAAGTCCTTTTTCGTAAAATTATGTGTCACATTTATCACTTTTAATGTTAAGATTGATAAATAACCTCAACATTAAAAAATTATTTATTTCTTTAGTTAGTTATTTGTTACTATAATATTAAAGGAGATAAATAATTTTTACATTAAAAGTGAGACTTAATTTAAAAGAGAGAGAGAGAGAGAGAGAGAGAGAAGATGGGGGCGTGTACAGTACACACTAGGACTGTCAACGGGTCGGAGTCAAAAATGAAAATGATATTTTTCACATCTATTTTTTTATAAGAAAATCAAAAATAAATTAAAAACAAAAAATTAATCAGAAACATTTGTTACGATCATATAATAAATGTATGTAATATTATGAGTGATGGTAAAAAATATATATTTGATAATAATAGACATAATAAATATTACGAAAAAGATAAATTAATCAAATTTTATTCACAAATTAAGTAGAACACACATGCGTGGCTCAATAACACCCATCTACCCGTTCTATACGAAAAGTAAGTATTTCTATGGAGTTTTTAAGGGCGACGTGATCTTTACCAGTCTAATGATTGGTCTTGGTTATTAGAAATCCTAGATAGTCCCAAGACACCAATTTACACATTAACTTTGTTATACATTAAAAATATGAGAAAAGGATGTAAAATGAAGGTATATTTACTCCTTTTTTTTACGGTAAAAAGATATATTTATCCATTCATCGTTCGATACACATCTACATATGTAATAAGAATAATAAGATAGGCAACAAAGCTGTGTTATCTGTTCATCAATAGTAGCGTAATAACAATGATCAGTGATGGCAGTTGATGATGATATATTCGTTAGCAACTATGACAGTCACGTCATAATGTGGCCTTTAAATAAAAAAACAACGGATGACACATAAACTTAGGTAGTGTTGACAATCCACTTTAGTGATTCTAAATTTTAATCATTAGAAATAAGTTTTTTTTTCTCATTTATTTTGTCAAATATATAAAATATTTTTAAATTTTTAAAAAATAATATGAGTGAAAAAGATGCTTATACATTTCAATCATTAATGTAAATAAAAATTTCTCACTGTTTTCAGTTAAATGTATAAAAAATTAAATTAAAAAAAAAGATTAAAAAGAGACGAGAGATATAAAGAGAAAAAGGAAAATAATAATGTGTGAGATTTCGTAACTCAAAATTTAACAAAAGGTTGCATTTGGCTGCAATTTTGAATTTTCAAAACGTAAAATCTTTAACCCATATTACCAAACACCAATAGATGCATAATTGTGTGTTTCAAAAATTAATAAAAAAAACTATTTTTGGCTGGATTTTATATTTTCAAAAAAATAAAATTTGTAAGCCATATTGCCAGATGCCACTAAATTACAAAGAGCAAATATTACTGTAGCAATTATTCTTTTGTTGGAGTAGAGATGCGTCAGATGAAGAGCAGATAATTTTAAATTGGGACTGATTGCTCCAAAGTCCGAAAAGGCAGGTGATTTCGGCTGTTTTTTAATTAGCTTCAGCTGTTCAAAAAAAAAAATTTTTCCCCTAGAATTCTAGAAGACAGAAGATTGCAGCTTTTGATAACTAGGTTTGTCAAACATCCACCTTGAAAACGGCATCATCTGTTCACCTGCTCAAACTAGCTAGCTAGGCAAAGACTTGGAGTATCCTAGCCGTCTTGTTAATCTAATCATGTTTCATCACTAGGTCATTTTATAATTTTGTAGGCGACAACATCTTCCTCGGACTTGGATCACTTTTGCAGATGGGGGGTGTGCATGTGTCAGTCCCCTTTTTAAGTTTTAATAACATGGATGTCACTATTTTAATTTGTTTGCCTAAACCTAGGGTTGCTAATGAATATTCGTTTTTGGACTCATTTTTTTATTTTTTTAGTGGATGCGAATGTATTTTTTTCATTTTTGTTTATGATAATATATAAATTTATTTTATTTACCAAATTTGTACTCTTACAATTTTACTTCTTAATATTGAGAATTTGTAGATTAATTTTTTATTTTCTTATTAATTTGTAAATAAATCTAATTAACTTATTTTTCTTCAAGTATTCATTATATCTATTATTATCAAATGCATCTTTTTTATCACTGCTCTTAATATTACAAACATCCACTATCTGATTGTCGTAATTATTCTTTTTATTTCTTTTTATTTTTTACTTTTTATTTTATTATAAAAAATAGATGTAAATAATATCATTTCTTTTCGGACTCCGATTTCGTTGACAGTCTTACCTAAACTTTAAATCCTAATAAACTAATTTTGTTAATATGAGAAGTCATGATAACTATTAGTTACTGAATTTTTTAATTCAATGAATGATTTAGTAACATAGGTAATTTATCAGGACTTTATTATTAATAAATTTTGATAACTCTATGTCACCCTCTCATATGTGATAAATTATCAACCTTAATAAATTTATCCATCAACTTAGAAAAACTTCACAAATTGAGATATCTTATCTATAGATAAATTATCAAATTATCAAAGAGATCCTAAAGCGCCTAATATTATTTATTAGGCTCTCCAAGTTCAATAGTCATCTTTGTCTATCCACTACTTCAAAGATCGATTACAAACATGAGAAGCGGCTACTATAATTCCTTCCACAAAAGATATTAATTTGAAAGACGACATGAAAGGGCAGGCCGGTTTGATAATAGGTTAGGTCAGAGGGATTTAACTCGTTATCACTATCTTTCTTTTGGCTTGATAGTTTGATTGAGATAACACAACTTAATTGAGGATAAGATTCTTGATGGGCTGATTAAGCAATTCGGGTTCGACTATTATCTTAAGTTAATAAATTGATGCTATCAAATTAAAGAAAGCAGATTTTTCGAGTTGAGAAGTACTAACTATGCCGAGTGACTTGCCGAGTTGGCCGAGGCGAGATGTCCTAATCGAGATGACCAAGTCGATGAAAGACACGTGCTCTGAGCTTCTCACCGAGGAGGCTAAGCCGACCTGAGTCGTTTGTCCTGAGCTTCTCCCCGAGCAATGGAAAGTCAAGGTGAGAGATTTGGCGACGAGTGTTCCATTGCTTGACGTTCGAGAACTTGCAGAGTCCATCGAGGAATCTCGGTGGAGAGACACTCTGACGCTTATATCAGTAGTTAGTCAAGTTGAATGGCCTAGTCAGAGGAGCAGAACATTGTACATGCAGCTGAAGAGTGTCTGCCTCTTTTATAGGGGTTGATCATGTAATATCCTATGTGTGAGATCTTAGGTCCAGAACCTCTAATTCTACCTTAAATGTTTGTTTCTGAACTTTGACACTCTAGCTAAAAATAACATTTTTACCCCATAATTATAACCATATTTAGTCATCAATTGATGCTTTGTAGTCAGCAATCGATGTCTTAATTAGCAATCGATGTTTAGTAGTCAACAATTGATGTTTTAGTCACTAATCGATGCTTGTAATCAGCAATCGATGTCTTAGTTACCAATTGATGTTCCAGTCGAAGGGAACTTTGCATATGACGAAGTGAAGTTTCGACTAATTAGTTTATATTGTTGTCGATCGAAGTGAGACTTCATATATGACGAAGTGTAGCTTCGTATATGATGACTAGTCAGTTTATATCAATATTGTTAGTCGAAGTGAGACTTCGTATATGACGAAGTTAACTTCGACTGATCCTGACCAAAATTAATATGTCGAAGTTACTAACAGTCCAAATCTTTTCATAGAGCAATGAAACACATTATATTCATGAGATAAAAATGTTATTAAGTATATTAAGATTTTATGATAAATATGAATTTTGTCCTCACCAGTATCAAAAGGTTAATACTGAGAATGGTTCAGCAGGCGCTCCCTTTTGTTCTCCAATCTATATGACCATTGTTCATTAACCAATTGACCTCCAGTCAAAGTTTCTTTGTTCTCCAATCAATATTTTTCTTGTCCTCTAATCGAATCACAGTTCAGTATAAGCTCTTAAGTGCTTGTGCTTTATCAGACTAGTAGCAATGGTCGTCATCATCTGACCTCTTTAGCCTGTCAACTTTCTAGCGTAGACCTTTATGCTTGTCAGAACAAGTCATACCTTTCTGGAGATCGTACTGTTGGCCTGTGAAAAACATTCCACTCATCATCTCATCAATCATCTCCACTAGATTAGTATCTTCTTTTGACCTGCATATTGGCCAGGTGTCTGGATCCTTTTTTTAGTATTGCCCATTTTGAACTTTAACCACTTTTATAGCCTTGGTGACCATTCTTTCGGCCAACCTTCTATCTTTTGCTGTTGGGAATAACTGAGGGTAGAACTTGGAGTCGTGTAGCTTCCTAGTAGTTTGGGCCTCTTAGTTTTCTTTTGGAGCTTTGGTTGGTTCTCCACATTAAAGTAGGCATAACCAATCCCTTCATCTTTGGAAGTCTCTGTTTATCTCCTCAGTGTCGTTTATGAACTTGCATGTTTGATTCAGAAACTAATTTGAACCCTTTCGGGTAACCTTGAAAACCCTATATGTCCGATTGTCTTGACAAGGTACTTTGACCTCTCTCTCTCTCTCTGGAGTGGTTAGGACTCCTCATGGTTGACATCATGTATGAGGGGTCAGCAGTGACGACAGTTTCATCCACAAATCAAATGTGGGTGGTTAGGCTCACTAAGTTGGGTATTTGTTAGTATGTATATATATGTAAATATTTTGTTTCGGCAGGTGGTTAGCCATATGTTATTCATTCCCATGAGAGTTTTGTTGATGCCATTCGATTTGTATGAATTTGAATCCCTACCAGCAATCATATTTTTAAAATGTGATACATGCACTCCAGTAAACATGCACCTGTTAAATCTTCCTTGTAATGTACTCTGTGTAATTTTTATGCTTCTTTAACTTATTAAGCTATGTCATATTCCATACTCTTATGTTTTACATCTTGCTGGTTTGCCTACTGAGTTCTTTTAGAACTCTTGCATTTGTTTGAACCCATTTCAGATTCTTCATTCTGATGAGGTTCCCTCATCAAGCCAACTTTCTTTGCTATGTATGTACTTCAGGCTGAATGATCTGAAGGATAAATTGTGATTAAGTTGTGGGCATGCCACCTTTTGTATTAAGCATTTTCTCGGCATGTAACTAATGAACAAACTATGGTACTGTATCTATGTTTGTGTGCATTGGTATGGTGCAGAGAACTACACTTAATATTTTTACCATGTATTACTCTGGTGATTGTCTACATAAGTTTTTCATACAGCACAAAAAACCTTCCATGTGTGTAAGATGATATGTTTTGTGTGTGTGAGTGTCACCTCTTAACCGGCCGGGAGGGGTCATGACACTACAGATCACCTGCGGAACAGTTCGCAAATCCTGCAGTGGATCTCCGTGATTTTCGTCGGATCGTGGTTGTAACCACTATGCCAGATCGTGGTCTTAATGGCCGTCGTTATTGGGCGCACAATCCTTGGCCATTATCTCGTCGGTTGATGCTCCGAGAATCCCGCGTACACGTTATGCTCCGTAGCAGTTAAGGTCGAGCTGTGTAATCCTCGTTCTTGGTCGAGTTGTAGTTGTCGGCCCAAAGAGTGCGAAGATGTCGATTTTGACCCGACTGACTTGTTGACCTAGACGACAAAAAAATCAGGTTCAAGTCGCGTCAGAATGTCGACTTTAATACTCTGAGAGGTCGGTCGAGTCAAAGCTCTACCCGACCTGTGAGAACCCCCCCTATCACTAACTACACTTTTCTTTGTGATCGGGAACTATTCGCCCGCCGGCACAATTCGTTGTGCCCATTTACAGACAGTACCTATTTTACAGACAACAGATTAGATGTATGAAAAATGACAGCTCCCATTCAAATAGGAGCCATTTCAAATACAAAGTCTGGGAGTTATATTTCTAGGGGGTGCGGACCTCCAAGTTGGGGACAAAGGGCCTCATTTAAATTGCGTCTCCCAATGGATAATAACAGACGCTGCCTTTTAAGTTACACCCTAAAAAAAAGAGGAAATAATTGTGCATAAGCTGGGTACAGAGAATTATGAGAAGGAGAAGGGGGAAGCACCTGTACAAAAAAGAGGAAGGGACCAATTCGAGAAGCTGGATGACACCACATCCGTGGCTGCAGGATGTGGGGAGTACTGCAGAAAAAGGAAGAGGAGTGGTGGGGGAAAGCAAATCGGGAAGGAAAGCAGGCAAATGCGACTGTGAGCAGCGGTGGGCGGCGGGCGTTGGGCCACCGAGGCCAGCTCCACCGCCGTGTAAAGTGCAACATCCTAGGTGCTCTTCCCTGATTAATCTGCTGCCACTGCTAGTGGATCACACACGCAGAGAACAGAGCACAAAGTCCCACGAAGGAGTGGGGGATGAGGTCCCTTCTTTGGTGCAGATTCTTAGGAGATTTTGATAGGGTATATATTAAGCAAAGTTTTGGAAAAAAAAAAAGTAAAAATATTTTTGTCCGCGAGAACTCACAAATGCCAATACGATTTGACTTCGAGTATCTGAGGTTGAGAGATTGGTTGTCGAGGGAGGTTGGGAATTGAGGTCGCTGCTGTTGGATTGACACTGTTATGAGTTTACAAGAAGTTAATCTCGAGATGAAAATTTTCATAGCAATATTGCGATATTTAAATTAGAAATCGATTTTTGGAGGTAAGCAAAGAAAATTTAGAAGATGAGAGAGAAAGAGCGAGTAGAGAATTAGTACCAAGATGCGACGCGAGTTCTATCCCCTTTTATTTACGATTGTAGCACTCTTTTTATTGGGGGGCGAATATGTGGTTGTCGCTCTAAGATTTACGAGAAGAGTCGTCAAATTCGTCCTCAGACAATGTTGATCTTTATTGGACATGCATCAATTTTCATCGATCGTGTGTTGATCTCACAATCTATATAGCAATTACGGCCTAGATTTTTCCCTACGATTCTCCGTGTAAATGTAAGGGTGCAACAAGTAGCAATCTATCAGCCTTTCGAGTTGCCAAGAGCCGCCCCACTATTTTGAGCCGGAGCGTCAACTGAATTTTGGTCGGGTCGAGGTGAGCCGGCTGCGAAATTAAGCCCATCACTTACCTAGATCATAGTTTATTGTACGATGAAATGTTGGACCAATCTTCCTAGATTACACTCGGATGGAGAAGCTGTCGATCGGCATTCTGCATTGCCTTCATCATGTAAGGCACAGTCATAGCTGCTCTCACCTGATCTTTTGGTGGATCACAGAGGGAAAAGCACAGGCTCCCTTAAAGTGGCCGGGAAGGAAGCTATTCATAGTACAAATCCCATGAGCACTGACCAGAAAGAAATTATGATTCTAATGCCCATCCGGCGACTTTGACAAAAGGTTTGCAGCAATACACACAGTAAATCTGTGCTTTTGACTTTGTTTTAAAAAAAAAAATCTGATGCACCAAGAGGTCATACATTTTTATTTTAAACAGAAACTTGAAATCAATGATCAATACGTCAAATTTGTTCAATGAACACTCACATCCCCAATGTTCTGGTTGCAACACAAGAAAGTACTCTATCCCTTGGGAGAAAAAAAGTTTAAGATTTCAGACCTTTGGCAAGCATCGTGTTCAAGTTGGTTCAGAACCCACAAGGGCTTAGATAGTCTGATTCTAAGATCAGAGATTGGACACATCACATTTGAACTTCCCCACTTTCTATGAAGTAATGAAACCCACACTTGAATTCTCTCTCTTCCGTGTCTAGAGTTGGGTTTAGTGCACATTAAAAAGTGTGCGCGAAGTAGACACACCTTATAAAAGTGTGTCAAATCAATTTTTATAAATATTTAATATGAAAAACACTTAGTGCACATTATTAGTGTGCACAAATTTGGAGACACCCACTAAAAGTGTGCCACCTCCATTTGAGGGATATTTAATTTATCTCCCATCTCTATATTTTTAACCTAATAGATGGAGATGGCACAATTTTAGTGGATGTGTCCAAATTTGTGAGGCATCAATGGTGTACTAAATATCTCTTAGAGTGTGTCTAATTTAGTACACATTTAAAAAAAAATCTTTTAAATAATATTCTTTTCTAATCCTGGACGGTTCTGGAGGAATCTGGATGCTAATGGGGCATTTATCTTAATAGTACTATATTGGCAAACACTGCCAAGGCAATCAGTCTCAAACACCTCCCAGAGCAGAGAAAATCCCGTCTCTGCACCTGCAGCAAACACTCTCCTCCTGTAATAAGCAAACATCCCCCTTGGAAGATGGGGATTTCCCAGAGGCTTCAGGGCATAGTTTTGCTCACCCTGTCTGATCACTGTCGTCACTTTTGCCACCCCTTTTGGGGTAATACTTTCTTAAGGAAGAATTAAGTAAAGGCTTAAGAAAGCAGCTGTAATGCCGGGAACCCCACAATAGTCAAATTGTTCCGGCCTTGCGTTTCCATGTGAGAAAACACCTTATATTTCTTCTGAGACATGTCTCAGGGGACAAGCCCATGTCTCAGGAGGACCAAGTTTTGCTCACCCTGTCTGATCCCATGCTAGTGAAGTTGACATTAGAATAATATGGATTTGTCAAATCTTTTACAAAAAACTTTAATTTTAATCCTCCAAATACGGGTATCACGGACACACAGATCAAACAAAGGCAGACCAGGCCAAAAGTTACGGGGACTTCCAAGAGTTCACATGCGTGGGCCTCAACGCCGGAGCCTCCGTGGCGAACACAGTCCCACTGCACATGACGGGGAAATAAATAATAAAGGAGGAGAAGGGAGAGGCCGAGAGGGAGACGCCATTGATTCCGGCGCCGGGGGAGAAGAGAAAGATGAAAAAAGATACCATCTTTTTGTTCTCTTCCTGCAAACACCTACTTTGTCCCGTTGTGTACGTACTCGTAGTCTGCAGCGGAGAGGCCGTGAAGCTAGCTGCCGCCCGCTAACTCCAAAGGAGGTGCTGAGGCGTCAACCCTTTCGTCTCGTCACCGCCGGGGAGGTCAGGCCAGCATCACGGGTTGAGCAGGGATAAAAAAAAAAAATGGGGAAAGGCGAGTACGTACGTCTATCGTCTTTGTTCTCTTGTTGCATCGTGCAGTGGAGGAAGGCGTACGCATAGGAATGAGGAGCGTAGAGGACTGCCCTGGTCTGTTCTGTTCTCCAGATCTCACAGGGAGGTGGGCACATGCGGTGCCGCAGTCCTCTCTGCATGGGTTTTGTTTGGTGCGGAGGAGCCGGCCGGCCGGTTTCTGAAGCTGTCGGAAGGAAGTTTGGATTTTTTTTTGGGTGCATACGTGGTGAAGCATTCGTGCTCTGGATGCGTTTTGGGTGCCTGATTTCAAAATTATCGTGGTTTAATCGTATTTTTTATTCGAATGATTTTTGAATCGGTCGTGCCTAGGTATTAGATTTTCTTTAACACAACACGAACGATATAAATCTGTTAATTTAAAACATAATTTGACAATACAAATATTTTGTTAGGTTATGTTTAATGTTTGGATAGACTTAAGATAGAGTGAGGTTATCCTCAAATTTTTTAAAGAAAAATTTTAAGAATAATCTCACTCTATACCCGGTCTATCTAAATATCAAACATAGTTTTATAATTTTCTCATCAATAAATATACGTAAATTCTCATAATTCGGGTTAGTTTGATTGATGGTTAACCATAGGTTGTTTAACCAAAAATTTACCTAATTTTGCTTTGACAACTTACCCCCTCTAATCAGGGATAACTTGAGTAGACTTACTCACATTCTATTTTTTTAGACAACTTAACACTTTGACTCTAGTTATCTTTTTTTTGTAATTAAAAAATAAAATAATATTTATATATACATAGTTAAAATAATATTTATAATTTAATAAATATTTTTATAAAATTTTTGAAAAAAAAAATTATCCATGAAAATAGGAGCGGTACCCATGGGTAACCTGCAAAAAGATAACCTGAAAAACCTGCCCCTCCCCTCCCCAAACCGGCCAAGATAAGATATCTTTGCATTACTCTTTTTAATATGTGTTTTCAACATTTTTTGCCGTCTCACTTGAAAGATTAATCACATTTGATATCACATCGCTGAGTGGTGACTTGTCCAGTCCAATGTGCCAAGACCCAAGAGTCTAAAAATTGTTTGAAACACAAATTGACCAAAGAAATCCTATAAAGATAAAGAGACTTGTTGCATACTGCATCCAGAATAGACCTAAGAAGAGGTGATCCCATGCGGATACTTGACATGTCCCCCCTCTTCCAGACTCATCACAAGGGAAACGAAAATTAAGATTTGTTTTATAAGGTATTAAATGGGAACAACGGATGATGATTCGAAATAAATTGGTAATAATATTAAAATAATAAAATATTTATAAAATAACAACTAACAATTTTATATGTTAATTAGAATTATTTTACTTAATTCTATAAATAATTGTTTTTTTAATATTCTTTCTTAATTATTGTTATTTCTTAAGTAACAATTTTACTATATTAACTACTATTAATCAATAATTAACCATTGTTGCTAACTATTAGTTACATTATTTATATTATAGAAGTTTAGTTATATTATAGATATAGTTATTTATATTATTTAGAATACATTTAAATTATATAATAAAAGAAAATAAAAACAAATACAAATATATAGAAAATATAAATTTATAAGTTACATTTTCAGTTTAGTAAATATATATATTATATTTGTGAATGTAATATATTTATTTAGTGTGCATATATAATAAATTTTTATTTTTAAAAATATGATGTTTAAATATAAATTATTAATATCTATATTATGATTATTATTATTAATTTTAATTATTATTAAATTATATTGAATTATATTTATATTCAAATTATTTTTTATATTTATATAGAGTAAATTAATTAAAAGTCTCTGACTGTAATAAGAGGTCTTTATTGTAACAAGACTTAACATAAACTATAACAGGTGATAATACTTACTATAATATGAAAGAACCTCCTAATTAATTTACCTATTTATATAATGTATTCAATTTATATAATATAAATATATTGAAATTATACAATATAAATAAATTAAAATATTATATAAGCATATTGCATACAAATATACTTATTTCATTTGTAAAAAAGAATCCTATTGTTCCCCTTCAATAAGAGCCTTACAAATATTAGACATCTATTTTTACGTAAAAATACTTGTCTCATAGAAAGAGACATACTTGGCAAGAAGAATCTAAACAAAAATCTTCAGACATTAGATATGGGTGGGGGCCGCGCGAACGCAGGCCCCCGCTGCCACAAATTATGACGTCCACTCTCCCACTTGGGGAGATGGTAGGCGGGCGCTCCCACCAAGTGCAATGTGGGCCGCCAACCTAGGCCCTGGGCCTTCCTGATCACCCATCGACCCCGTCCAGGTAAGTATAGCTCCATGGTTGGCCCGGTCCCCATTTTGTAGCCTCGTCGTTGGTATCCTGTCTTCAAAATATCCGATATGGGATTAAGACTTCCCACCGATATATTCCACACCCGGGGGCCCCCATTCAAGAACATATCCAGGGGTGGTCGATCTGATGGCGAGAGCCGTGGATTTTGCGGGAAACACGGATCAGAGGGATCAGAATCGCTTCTCCCGTTTGTGTGAATGCGGTGCTCCGAACGGACGGACGTGATATTCTTGATGTTTCAGTCCAAGGGGTCCCCTCCTGCGCATGTATGGACTTCTAGGGGTGAACACGGGACGGTTCGATCTGGTTCACCCTCAATTTTTCAGAAATCGAATCGAACCGATCCTCCCTAGTGAATCGGTTCAAACCAAAATCAAATAAAAAGTTTTTAAATGACGTTTGCGGATCTCGCGAGAGCCGGGCGGAGGTTGCGCGCCCCCACCGCGGCGGATCAACTGCGCTATAAGCGCTTTTGGTTATATATCTATTCTCTAATTTGAAATCAAATTGAACTGTAAGACATTTCAAATCGAATCGAACCGAACCAAATCAAACTGGTCGGTTCGGATCGATTTTACGAGTTTAGATCATATTATGAACACCCCTATGGACTTCTGTGTGCGTCCTTGGCAAAAAGGCCTCTAAAGTCTAAATGCTTGCTTCTGTACTACTCGCGTTGGATGAGTCATGATATAGTGTATACTGTGTATGGAATGGATCTCATTATCTTTATATTTTAACATAAAAATATTTATTTCTTTCAATTAATTATTTAAAGGTAAAATCATTTATATATATATGTGTTCTCGCATAAAATAAATATTCATCCGATATCTACTTTCATGTTATGGATGTTAGGTATTTTCTAGTAGTATGCTCTTCTTTTCCGATCCATATGCCCTCGTTTCTCCAAGCCCGAATGAAGTTCCTATAAAATCAGATAGGAATTGTCGCTAATATGATTGGATATATCGTATCGTATTATGTTTGAGAGAGTTCGGCTTCTAAGACATTGTTACCTAATATTTTTAGGGATTTTTTTTTTAAATTTTAAATCTCTTAAAAATTCTCTTACACCAGTTTTTAAGTTCAACATCTAACACATCATCATTGATTTTTTTTCTCTCTATCTCTTTTTTTTTTCTCTTAAAAGATATTTTTTGCATGATTTAAAATTTATTTTACTTGTTTGATATAATTAGAGAGAAAAAAATTAAAATTTTAATTATTAAATGATTGAAATTTACCTTTCAAAAGTGTTAAAATTTATGATTTTTTTGACCAAACTGTACCGATACAGTACTAGAGACTCCTCTTGTTTTTAGTTCACATTATTCAACAAATTAAGGGATTAAGACATAAGAACTGAACTCGAATTAGACTCGATGGTTAAACGAATTGGATTCAGAATATAATACAATTCAGTTCGTGTACCACTCTATTGAGATGAATTAAGATTCAGTTTAATAACTTAATAACAAATTAAAATACGAATTAAAATAATATGGGCAACGACTCGGCTTATTCGAAGCAAATCTACATGGGCCAAACCCATCCGGCTCGAGAGTGGCAATAGAAGCCCATGTTGGTCTGTAAAACTGTTTTAAGGAGACCGGTGGGTTCGCCACGTTCCAGCGCGGCCCGCCAATCAGCGGCCAAGATGACGATAGCCATGGGGTTCGGCCAATTGGAGCCGAGCACGTCTATGATCTCCCCTTCATTACCTTTGGACATCCGCAGAGCGGACGCACAGGTGTATGCACAGTAAGGCGGCGAAGCCGCGATGGCGGCGAGGGAGGCGGGAGATGAAGCAGAAGCCGGCGCCCCTTCCGAGACTTTCTCCGCCACCTCCGACCAAACCCTGAACCTGCTCATCGCGAGCTCCCTGGGCTTGGGGTACTTCTGCTTCCTCCTCCATGGCCAGCCGCCGAAACCCCTCTCCACCGCCATCGGAGCCGCCCACGGAGCTCTCAAGGGCGCCAGGGTCCTAGGGGAACTCCCGTTCCGCCCCTTTCCCTTCTCATTCCTCGCCGCTTCCAAGGCCCTGATCAAAGGCTACAAGGCGTCGACGCGTCTCAAGCTCATCAAGGGGTCCCCTTCCCTCGTCCCCAAGAAGGCGTCGGCTTACCTGAGGGTTCTGAACGTGGTCAGATACACGCGGTCCTTCATCCTCGGGGACGGCCTCGTCGGATTAGGGTTCCTCAGCAGCGGCTACAAGTTGTCCAAGAATGTCTTGAAGGTCGTGGAAGATTTCACGGGGAACCGGTTCGATTCTGCTCTCAGGAACGGCGTCGACGCCGTAGGGCTATCCATTAAGGCGGCGACCATCGTGGCAGAGCTCGAGAGGATCGCTGCTGCGAGGCTTCGACGGAAAAACTGCAGCTGCGGGTTTCCTAGGAGTAGGAGTTCCCTTTCGGGTTCGAGGTATGTTCTCCATTCGATGCTAAGCAAGAAGGAGACCATCGACTGTGAATTTGTAAGCGTGAAGACATTTCCTGTAGAACAAATTGCACCGAGTAGGAGAATTTTGATTTCTGAACAATCTTCGGCTACTAGCCCCTCGGAATTGCTTTGCTTGTCGATTCCTTTAACTGGGCAAAGTAAATAAGCACATGAACGGAGATTTTGTAAAGGAAACATATGATATATAAGAGCATATGATATATATGTATATATATTTTTATAGATGCATATTCTTTGCCGTCGTTTGTGACCTTTGATGCAGATTTAGTTTACTGTGGTGAATGAAATAATAACCTGCAAAAATCCCTCTTTCACTGGTTACTATGTTGTTCAACACCTGCTCAAGATAGGGAAACAAAGATATTGGTTGGGTACTTATCCAAATTGAGTTCAGTTCTTGATACATCAATCAGCAAGCTACGAAGATGCAATCAACCACATCTTCCCTCTCATCCCTGTATGTGCCCTGTAATTGTTGTCAGTGTCACATTTGTTCCTTGCTTTGCCTGTGACTCTTAATGCGGATTTGGTTCCAATGGTGAATGAAATGTTTGGGGAATACCATTTTTCCCCGTTGGCTGTGTTTAGCAGCTGCAGAGAAGATTGGAACCCTGGGTCTGTCCCGCACCGGAATATTAGTGAAGCCAGAGATGCTAGTTTAAGTGCATTGCTTAAAAAGGCAGTTGATTTGTGGCATATATGCCTCACAGCCTCATGGTGAAGAACTAGAAAAGTGCTTAAGGCATGCATCTCTAGCTGTCTACCTGAAGTTGACGGAGGGAATGAGAAATCTCTTATACATTGGCCAATGGGACCTCAATGCATTGACCAATGGGAAGGTCAAAAGTGCAATTGATAAGTGCAATAAGTATAGAATATAATACTTATTGCACTTATCAATCTATACTTATTGCACTTATCAATTGCACTTTTGAGTGCACTTGTTGTTTTATAATGGGTGGGCACAATGTGCCCTTAATGCATTGGCCAATAGAAAGATAAAAAATGCACTAAAAAATGTAATTGCCTAGTGCAATAAATATTTCTCTGACGTAAATTATAGTTTTATCATCTTTCTTCTCTTGCCCTCCCCCCCCACCCACCCACCAAAATTACAGTTTTCCTTTCTCCTCCAGTCGATTCCTTTTCCGCTTCTACATTATGCAAGAAAATTATGTTTCACCTCCGTGGGGCTCTATGGTTTAGCATTTTCTTTATGTTTTTTTTTAATCTGATGGTTTTGAGGAGATTAGCGAGATCTTTGTCTCATTGTGCCCCAAGGATCGTGCCGCGTGAGGCTTTCACAAAGCACCTCATGACCATCTCAAACATTTTAAATTATGATTGAGTACTTGTCTGAAGTAAGTCTTCATACATTTCAACAAACTGAAAGAAAAAAGACGGATTCTCCCATCCTATCTTGTCCACGTTACCTGTTTGTACCTTGCATTGGTCGTCCATTACACCTTTATTTCTCTAGCTAAAGCTGGTTTTGTCGAAAATTTAGCCTCGTTGCCACCCAATACATGCTTTTCGATGTCAACCAGTATATAATTGTCCAATGTCACATGCACTTACAAATTTTTGCCGGTGCTGGTAATATGATGTTTGTGACTGATAGCTCCTCTCAAGGCCAAGACAAACTACATCTGATTTTAGAGCTGCTAACCTATGCATGACTCTGCTACGTCCTTTTTATCACTTTTTGTTGACAAGTTGTCAGAATCCCTTGAGCAGTAGTATAGAAGAAAATAGAATCTTCCATATATATTTTTGAACGAAAGTTTGAAAGAAGAGTATATATAGTATTGCATTTATATGTGAATGGTATATAGATGCAAAAGTAACATGAATATTCATCAATTTTTTTTGCAAAAAAACCTTCTGAAACTACATTAATGTGCAAGTGTGGAACTGGGTTGCTCTTGAGCAATTTGAAGAGGCCACCTGCTGGAAGTTGTCCCCCTTTCAAGGGGTAGTATGGGAAAAATATTTGTATACGAATCTGCATCCGAGCTTTTTCCAACTGATAAAACAACATCAGATCAATGATTTCTCGCTTTTCTCCAGTCTTCCCATTCAAACTTGCAAAACATGCCATCAGAAACGGGGATACCGAGCAAATGTGGCTCTAAATATTATGATTATGAGATATGTCGGCAGAAAATTAGCAGTCACCATGATCAAATGAGCTTAAGACGCAAACAGGTGGATGCTTTCTTTATATCAGGTAATCCCTCAAATTTTTTGGTTGCAATCTTCTTGTAAAGTGTTGTTTTCTTTTCCTATGCCAGATGCATGCTCCCAACGTACTTGTGATCCTAAATGGTTGAATAAAGATGCAATAGACATGGTAAAAGCTTCTCTTTTCCCCCCTTCAAAACAGGCATGCAAAATCATATCCAAATTTGTATTTATCCCTTCATTCTATGGTTCTATTTTATTTGGAAATATGAATGGACTGGTCTGCTAGAATCTTCTTTGATCAACGGATGTTATCTTGCTCGATTATAGACAGCCCAGTTTGGCCACCATCGTGCTCATCTTTTAGCACTCGAATAATGACATAGAAACATGTTCTAAGCTTGAAAAAAATCATGTATGTGAAGTGGATATAACTTGAAGACTGGCTTTAGTTCAGGCTTAGGTGAGTGATGATTGGTTTGACTGCTGAACAGCTACACAAAGCTAATAAGGTTGACCAAACTGATGAACCGATAACTGATTGGATTCTCTAGATATCGGTATGAATTATAGTGTATTGGTCTGATTCGATTTGTATTCAAAATTTAATAGCAAAAAATAAAAAAGGAAGAAAAAATGCTTTATTGGGCCAATCGTGTGTGGGTTGTAAAATCCAACCATGAAACTAATAAGATTGTGGCACATATTTTCGAACAAAATTTAGTCCTTTGGCAATGTTGTGTATACTGATTCTGTAACCAAGACTGGTTAATGAACCAAGATAGGTGGGTGATTGTGATCGATTAGTAGTCTATTCGTGATTACTCTGTAACCCACTTGGATTCACTTCTATATCGTTTGATGACATGATTAACATCGAGAGATATCGACCAAAAAAAATAAAATAACATCGAGAGATAACGGTCATATGATATGGCATCTTTCAACACCGGTTAAGAGGAACATAAATGTCTCATGATAACTTATACACAGTCCGGGAAAGCAAACTTGGTATTTTACTACATGGCCCTTAACCGGTTTCTAAAGCCTGATTTGATAACCACGTGAAGTCTGACAAGAACATGGCACAGAGCTAGTCCACCGATTTGAAAAGGCTATTCGGTTGTCTTGCTTTAATCTTGGATAAATTTCTTACCAAGAACATGGCACAGAGCTAGACTATGCCATCCGCACTTACCAAGGTTGTCTGCTTACTCAAATTACAAATGAGATTAATCATGTTCAAACAATTTTACTACTGTTGCTTATTTGACACTATCTTGTCGGGCCATCAAATCAGGCAAATATTGACCCTTAAATTGGCTCAGCAAGTCAAGTATTTGTAGTCGATTTTAAACAGATGTGTAACTATCAAAATTTTTTAAAAAGAAAAGAATGTGGGTTATCTTTATCCCAAAATTGCTAGGCTTGAAAATGGTTAAAAAGCCTAAAATTACTCAAGTGTGGGACTAGGGATTTACCTCATGGATCAATAGATTTCATACTTGGCAGGGCATACAAAACATTTATTCTCACCTATCCACGCACATGGATTCATAAGAAGATTGTGAGTTTAGTCATTTTCATAGGTTGAATTGTCATAAGATTGTAAAAAGAAAATTATTATTTAGGAGAATAATTTAGAGACCGCTCATAAATTAAAATAACTCATAAAATAAAAAAATGTATGCGAACACACACGGAAAAAAAAAAATCAGAAGACATGAACCTTTTACTATTCAAATATGTAGAACATCCATTTATAATTTATAATTGTGGGAATCAAAATTTAAAAATCCTCAGACGTGGAGTTTATGGGACTCGTAGGAAAGAAAGGGGGAAAAAATGGACATCTGGTAGGGCTGTTCATAGTTTAATTCAACCTACAAACCAAATCGAATGTATTGATTTGGTTCGACTTTATTTGGGTTGGACATTTTTTTATTGCAATTCGATTTGGTTTAATTAGAGACTCATAATTTTGATTTGATTTAATTTTAATATGAGTAAACCGATTCAACTTAAATAGATATAATTATTATCATGCTTATAAAAGTTATATAAAATTTTAATTGTTCTTCTATGCATAATAGTAAATTATTATAAGATTAAAGATAACTTAATATTCTTAGTTAAAATTATTATTATGTCTTACTATTTTTTACATTTTATCTTCATAAATATTACAACGAACAAATGGATTGAGAGATTAATATGTTAATAGAAAATTTGAATATATTTTGATTTATACCAAATCAAAGCAGTTGATTTTGTTTTGGTTTCAAAGAATCCATTTCGATTTGAGAAAAAAAGCTCTTTTAAACCAAATCAAATCCAACTGTGTTCATCCCTAACATCCGGTTGTCGTCTTACTCGTTTCGACCCGGTCCGCCATGTAAACGGGCTCATGTGGGCTCGCTCTTTACCCGAACCGGTGCGCACCAGTGAACTGTAGTTCGCACGGCTTCTCGTGCGGGGTCGTTTGCCGGCCGAGCCGGCCCAAGGTCCGTGACCTTCGTGGTTCGTAGTTTATTTATCACACTTCAGTTGGGCGGTGACCTAACCAGCCTTCTTCTATCTTTCGTTGCCCGCCGCTGCGAGATCTCCAAATCCACCTGATCCTCTCCCGCCGGCCCGCTCGCCCGCGCTCTCCTGAGCTCCCCGGCGACAGCGACGGGCGACAGCGAGCAGTGGGGGAGGTCGAGGAGCAGCGGGAACCCTAGATCCCGTCGCCATGATATGCGCAAGTAAGTGTTTTCGCTCTTCTGGGTTTATCGGCCGTCGGAAGTTAGGGTTTTTATCGCCTCTCCTGCTGTCACAACCTTTTCGCCCCGTCGGCCGCTCTAATGCGTTTGCTTCGGTTTATTTGGGTGCAGTATCCGGCGAAGTGCCGGAGGAGCCAGTGGTCTCCAAGAAATCCGGGCTTTTGTTCGAGAGGCGACTGGTTGAGCGCCACATTTTGGTGGGTTTCTTTTTTTACCTCCTCCTTCCCCCCTTTTGTTACTTCTTCCTCTTTCCTCTCCCCTTCTTCCCTTCTTCCTCCTTTGTGTCATCAGCATGTGATAGTTTGAAGCGCGTTTTACTGGAACTGCTGGTCAAACCTTTTCCTTTATCCGTTTCCAACTCTTAAAGTATCCTTCTTTGCATATCTTTATGTTTCTTAAGTTTTTTTGCTTGCCAGGATTCCGGGAAATGCCCAGTGACCGGGGAGGTGCTCACGATGGATGACATTGTGCCTGTCAAGACCAATAAGGTTACTTGCACTTTCATCTATTTCTCATATCATTCTCGAAGACTTGGTTAAATAAATGACCACTTACATGCCAAGAACATGAGTTAAAAGACATGGAGTTGTAGTTTTTAACGTATAGTAATGAAGCAGCTGTGCAGAATCACTCCCTTATTGTTTGCTTCTATATCATAACGCATCATCTTATGTTCTCTTTGCCTTTTCTGACAGGCAGTGAAGCCTAGGCCTCTGCAGGCAGCAAGCATCCCCGGGTTGCTTGGAATGTTTCAAAATGTACGCATCAATTCATTAATCTTTTATATCCTTTTTCTTAAGTGTTCTTACATTGTTGTTCTCAACACTATACACAGTTCCTCCCATGTTTATTTATTTGAGAGTAACTAATAAAAGAAAGAATAACTGTTGAGATGCACTGCATATACATGATGCAAGAGTCTAAGTAGAAAGATATTGTGTTGTTCAGTTCATGTGAACATTAAGCAGTACCTTTATACATAGTTGTCAAGGTGCCAAGGTGCTTCAAGGCATTTTTGGGCTCCTCGGGCGCCTAAGCGCTTAGGTGCCATTCTAAGTGGTGCCTAGGTGCCCAAGGTGGCACACATTATATGTTTTACCATTTTTTTTTTATTTTTTTGAAATGTGGATGGTACCACAAAGTATATTGAAATAAGAAGAATGTACAAGAGTAGAGGCATTATATGTTTTACCATATAAAATTTATATGGTAAGCCATGCGAGTTCGAACACACGGATCGACCATGAGACCAATGGGTTTGGTGAACCCTCTGCAAGGATGTTGGTATCGGTTTTGCTCGGGTCCGAAACTGATACGGTTTCTGTTTTGTTTCAGCCAGTTTCGAACATCTCGGGCTGCCTTAAGAGTGGCCTGTTTCTGTCGATTTCGGTCGTTTTTGGCTGGTTTCAGCCAAAACTGATTAAAAAATTATTTTTAATGGTTTCGGTTTTGCTGCAGTGTTTTGGACTGGTTTAGAATTGGTCTCTGCCGAAACGTATCAGTGTCAGCTGAAACTAATATCTATGACCCTCTGAGCAGGGAGAAAGGGGATCGGGACTTGGGGCACGTACCTAGGCCGCCTTGGCGCTTGCCTGGATCTGGCCAAAATGTATCGGTTTCAGCCGAAACTAACATCTATGACCCTATGAGCAGGGAGAAAGGGGATCGGGACTTGGGGTTAGGGAGGGGCCTTTTTATTCTTCCTTTTTCACCCTTTTTTTTATTTATCAAGGAGCCCAGGCCCACTATGGCATGTGCCTAGGCTGTAACGACCCAAGAATCCGATACCCGAACCCTCCAAGTACCCGACCCTTGGACCGCCACCCACGGATCCGAAGACCCGAAGGGTTAGAAATATGTCCAGTGAGATATACAACGGTTACAATAGCTAAACAATTAAAGAAATACAACAGCGGAATAAAAATACACACAAAGTCCCAGATAATAATTCAAGTGCAAAGAAAGAAAGTAGATACTAACCATTGCTAACACTGCTGACCAGAAGCGTCACAACGCAGACTGTCCGAACACGAGCACCGGCTCCCTCGAACTCGAACCTGGAAGGAAGTAAGGGGGGAATGAGCTTCGCGAACGAAGCCCAGTAGGGAACCCAACCCCTCACCGGTTCGACAGCGGAAACAAGAACAACACAACTAGAAAGGCAGGAAGAACAGTGCTACTAAAGAAAACAACTAGCTACACCAAGCGGAAGGGCGGCGGTAACTCAAGCAACCAGATTACTACCTAAGCAGGAGATATAAAAAAAAATAACACAACAGAGCAAGTACTGAAATAAATAAACGGAAGGTACACAGATCCACAAGTAACGCTAACACGGCACAGCACACAGTCTCAACCTCGGTAGACGTGCTCCGAGCACGCCACACAACTACACAAGCAGACGACAAAACCCTCGTCTGGACAAAGCCACAACCCAACCTCTACTAGTCAGTGGTCAGCTGCGCCCACCGGCGTCTTACCACTCGACCACGAGTCCAGGTCTCCCCTCCCGTCGGAGTGAGACGCGTGGACAAACACAACCACAAGCCGTAGTCTGGCCGGACTACGGTCCCACGCCTGTCCTCCCGACACGGCTCCGGAACCGTGTAAGGCGAGGCAGTGAGAACGACTAGCTGGCCCGCACCGCGACACTCCAAACTCCGCGGGACCCGGACCACTAAGTGAGCTCAACAAACGACTCAACGCCGCTGTCCAACACCGTTTTCCCCTTCGTCCGGAGAAACACTCGACGGACGCACTCGTGGCTCGGAGACCACCCTCAACGGGCCCACGAGGATGGGGGTCCCGGGGAACGGTAACAACCCAAACGCGCACCGTGCGCTGGGACAAGCCCTCAAGTGCCACAGCACTGGGCGAAGACTAGTAAGGCGCAGTGCTAGGGAGTCAGCACAAGCGTCACGAGTACAGAACAGAAACTCGATGCGGAAACGGATTCGCTAAAGTACCTGATGACAGTCAACCACGAAAAGCTAATATTACCACTCCAGACAGTCGGTCGGCCCTCGGAACTCACCCCACGGGTGCCGGAAACCCCAGCGCAACTGTCCGGGTCAAAAGGTCAAACGGCCCCAACAGCCCAGTCGGAGCCGACTCGGGCGGACCCAGAAATCGAGGAACGCGGTATGACGACTCAATATATATATATTACTATCCGAGACAGACGGTCAACCCTCGGAACACCCCCGACGGGTGCCGGAGACACTGCACGACTGTCCCCGGTTGACCGGTCAACAGGCGCTACCGGCCCGGTCGGAGTCAACTCGGGTGGGCCCGGCCACCACGCGGCTCGACAAAATAGCCACCAACCCCGGGTCGGCCCACCGGCACAGCCGGAAAGATAGCACACAAAACAGCTCAAAAACGGCACGAAAACGCCCAAAACGGAACTAAAATGGGCCCAAAGAGGGGTCTGTCGGCGCAATGCGCCGCAGAGGAACCCAGGCCACTGCCTGGCGCAACGCGCCAGGGGGCGGGGCGCAGTGCGCCGCCCAGATCTCACACAGATCTGGGCACGCTGCGCCACAGGGGTCTCCCCCTTCCTCCCGACTCCTTCCCTGCGCGCAGGGAGAACGGGGGGGGGGGGGGGGCCAGGCCGGCGGCTGGCGGGGCCGGCGCCGGCACCGACGCCGGCGGCGGAAGGGTCGCCGGATGGCACAGTCGCCGCCGGCGATCCTTCGCCGGCCGGAACCCCAGCCAGGGGTCCGCAGAAGAGAGAGAAAGAGAGGAAGAGAGAGAGAGAGAGGAACGGGAGCAGGGAGAGGAGGGGGGGAGGAGCACGGCGGCGCACAGAGGGTGGGGGAGGTCCGGCCGACGCCGGAGAGGGAGGAGGGTCCCTACCTCGGCGGTAGGACCCGCCGGCGTCACGAACGGCGCGGAGCTCTCTCCTGCGGCGACGGCGGCGCTCGACGGCACCGCGCACGGCGTCCTCCGTGCGCGGGCTCCGGGCAACGGACGGCGCGGCGGCACGACGAGGGGGCGGGGGTCTCCTCCGGCGAGACAGCGGCAAGAGAGAGAGAGAGAGAGAGAGAACCGCGAGAGAGAGGGAGGGAAACGCGAGAGAGAGGGAGAGCAGAAACGAGAGAGAGAGGGGGAGGAGAAGATGGCGGCGAGAGGGAGGGGAGGCGGATGAGAGGGTTGGGAGAGGGAGAGGGCAAGGCGGGAGGGGGTTCTCCCCTTACCCGAAAAGGCCCGGCGCCTCACTCTGGGGCTCCCAGCACGTCGGTGTGCATGGGGAAAGGGGGGGGGACCACTCCCCTCCCCTCCCAATCCTCACATCCTACCCCACTTAAAACAATTTCGCCCTCGAAATTATAAAAACAAAGCCGAAGTACGGAAGTAAGGCAGGGGCAGGAACAACTCACTCGAATTGATCCGACAACTCGAGCGAAAAGAACACGACAAGAAACAGCCAGCGCGAAGAAGGCCACTAAGTCTTACCACGACTTCCCGGTGGCCACAACAGCGACACAGCCACACGTGGAGTGCTCAACTAGGCAACCGACAGCCTACGCAGCACACCCTAGACGGGGATGGAGCACTCGATCAAATGCTGACAACTCCACGAGCGTGGCGCACACCAACCAACCGAAGATGAACGAAACCATTAGCCGAAAACCACGTGGCTGAAGTCCTCAACAGACCTTGCTGCTAAAAACCAATCCGGTCAGCAACCTACTCTGCCACCAGTAGAACCTGACAGAAACCACAGTGACTAGTGACAACTCGAAAAAAGACCTACGAGTCAACCACATGGCTCAGAGGAATGGCCTCACGCAGCTAGCGACAGCTAGTATCGGCCACACAGCCAAATGGATGTCTCGTAAAGAAACCAGAGTCTAAGCAGAACTGAGACGAGGAAAACCTCTCACACGTGGAACGAGATCCACAACACCACTCGGTCTCACCCAGACCTTCCTCGTGGTCCGACAAGGACACCAAACGAATGTGGAGTCACAAGAAAACCAAAAGCAGAACACGCTCCACAAGCACAACCTACACAACGACAAGGTCGAAAAGACGTCTAAGGTTTGGTCAGAACCAAGCAACCAAGACGTCAGCGACTCACACAGTCAAGCACCAGTAAGCCGATAGGCCTCACTGCCACCACAGACATAGACAGGAGTCCCGCCATCGGCTTCCAGACTCACCACCTGGCACACGAACAACGAACACCAAAGGTTGGCAATGCACCCACCACGAAATGTGCAATGCCAAGAGCGAGTGCTAAAAAAACAACCGTAGAAAACACTCAACCAATAGAAAACTAGGCAACCGTGAGAGCCGAGAGCAGCATGCTAACCCAAGTAGAACGCAAACCAACACAAGGTAGCAAAACCCAACACGCACAACGAGGGTAACACCAACGCAGCCACAACCAAAATCGGGCGCACCACCACTAGGGCTACACAACAACAAGGTAGCTGCCACACTGTGGTGCGACCACAAGGGGCAGGCCACCACACGCGCCCCAGAGGCGGAACACTCAACCCGAGAGCACCTCGCAAACTGCGAAACAAGCGCAAACTCAAGGTCAGCACACACGGGCACGAGAACACGGTGTAGCCACAAACACCAAAAACCACGAGGTGTAGTGCACATGGCTGCACCAGCGGCCCCAAAACGGCACGGGGCCAACCAAAAGGACTCCCTACCAGGGACCCACCAAGAAGAGAAAACACACGGAAGGTCACGAGCTTTGAAGAGCACAACAAGCATGCTAGCTCTTTAGGAGCGCACCACACAAGGCATCGGCCCTACCACAACAAGTAGTGAGGGCCACACACTGAGAGGCGACAAAAGCCTCCAGAGCAGAAAGAGGCACAAAACAGAGCACATGCGAACATAACCCCAATACGAGCATGCTAGGCGAGAGAATCAGGCTACCCAGAGCTGATCACGTGAAAACACATTGTCCCACATCGACCATCAGGCAACACACAAGCCCTCACAACAAAACGCAGCAGACCAGTAGGTTCACCAACCTACAGCGCCAAACGGAAACGACAACACAAGGGGAGCAACCCACTCAACCCTAAAACAACTCGAGGTAAAACGCCTTCACCAAGAAGGCCACAACAGAATGCCCCACAACACCAAGGCACAAAAGCGAAGCAACACCACCCCGAGCAACCCACAAAAACAGAGGATGAAAATGCACAATAGGCCTCTTCCACACGCAAGAGAGGGGATCGAAACACAAAACCAACACCTCCACAAGAAGTACCGCCAACCACATGGCCACGGCACACACCACATCACAACTGCGAGAGAGAGTTGGGCACAGGAAAACGAAACAGAACCATCCGAGCTACGGGGACACACGCAGTCCCACCAACGCAACCAGGAAAATTGGAAACAAACAACAAGGCACCTGGCCAACACAACAACTAGACACACGGTCAAAGGTACCGCACCTTGACCGATAATGCTCAGGTAGACTATAACACAGACAGTCCAACTGGAAACAATGACAACTCATCTCTACAGAGAGAGCAGCAACAAGCAAATCAACCACTAGGCAGTCCTGGAAAGGACCTCTACCAAGAATGACAGAGAGTCGTCCGAGGAGAGCTCCACCAGAACAAACACCCCAAACAACCGATCCACACAGATCTTCAAAGAGAGCACAATAACAAGCATAAACAATACAAGACAGTTCTGGGAGAACCTCCACCAGATGACCAAGACACCGTTCTGGGAGAGCCCACCAGAACGCACCAGCCAACCAACAGCACACTCAACCTTGAGGCAACACGACAACAACTAGAAACAGCACGGAGCAGTCCTGGGAGAAACCCTCACCAAGACAACAACAAACAGTTCTGGGAGACCTCACCAGAACACAAAGCCAACAACAACGCACCTCAACCCCGAAGGCAACAAACAGAAACGAGTAGGAAGAAGTTCTGGGAGAACCCTCCACCAGAACAAGCAAGAAAGAGCTCTGGGAACACCTCACCAGAACTCACAACCAATTAGCACAAGGCCACCAAGCAAACACAACAAGTGACATAACACGCAACCAGCATCATCACAAGCACACACAGAGCAACTGCTAAGTCCGAGCAGCAATGCCAACCTAGCAGAACACAGGGCACCCACAACTCACCTAACAGGTGAGGCAACATGCCCAAGCAACCAAAGCACAACAAAACCAAGAGCAACATAAGTAGGAAAAATAAGGGCACCTTCCACTGGACCCACAGGCAACAAACCTGCACCAGTGGAAGCCACACCACAAACAGACTCTCTCAGCCACCACAAAACACATGCAGCCGAAAGCGCAGCCAACGACGACCAAGAGCACTGCACCGGACCTGTCTGCAACAGTCCTCCTCACAAGAAGACCTCCACCAGCAACTCCATCATCAACAGCACCAACGACACGAACCAACCAGCGATCACGCACCACCACGCATGCAGCACTGCAACGATGGAACCCTTCTACGACTCCCACTAGAATCTTGCTGAACCACAACCTACCTGCAAAATATGATAAGGCACGAGCCTAACACTAACACACCACAGACGGTGCCAGCAACGCACTTGAACTATTTTCTGGGATAGCCATAGCCATTAACCCGTTGTAAATCTCAGAAGACATTTGCTCTGATACCAACTGTAACGACCCAAGAATCCGATACCCGGAACCCTCCAAGTACCCGACCCTTGGACCGCCACCCACGGATCCGAAGACCCGGAAGGGTTAGAAATATGTCCAGTGAGATATACAACAGGTTACAATAGCTAAACAATTAAAGAAATACAACAGCGGAATAAAAATACACACAAAGTCCCAGATAATAATTCAAGTGCAAAGAAAGAAAAGTAGATACTAACCATTGCTAACACTGCTGACCAGAAGCGTCACAACGCAGACTGTCCGAACACGAGCACCGGCTCCCTCGAACTCGAACCTGGAAGGAAGTAAGGGGGGAATGAGCTTCGCGAACGAAGCCCAGTAGGGAACCCAACCCCTCACCGGTTCGACAGCGGAAACAAGAACAACACAACTAGAAAGGCAGGAAGAACAGTGCTACTAAAGAAAACAAACTAGCTACACCAAGCGGAAGGGCGGCGGTAACTCAAGCAACCAGATTACTACCTAAGCAGGAGATATAATAAAAAAATAACACAACAGAGCAAGTACTGAAATAAATAAACGGAAGGTACACAGATCCACAAGTAACGCTAACACGGCACAGCACACAGTCTCAACCTCGGTAGACGTGCTCCGAGCACGCCACACAACTACACAAGCAGACGACAAAAAACCTCGTCTGGACAAAGCCACACCCAGCCTCTACTAGTCAGTGGTCAGCTGCGCCCACCGGCGTCTTACCACTCGACCACGAGTCCAGGTCTCCCCTCCCGTCGGAGTGAGACGCGTGGACAAACACAACCACAGCCGTAGTCTGGCCGGACTACGGTCCCACGCCTGTCCTCCCGACACGGCTCCGGAACCGTGTAAGGCGAGGCAGTGAGAACGGACTAGCTGGCCCGCACCGCGACACTCCAAACTCCGCGGGACCCGGACCAACTAAGTGAGCTCAACAAACGACTCAACGCCGCTGTCCAACACCGTTTTCCCCTTCGTCCGGAGAAACACTCGACGGACGCACTCGTGGCTCGGAGACCACCCTCAACGGCCCACGAGGATGGGGGTCCCGGGGAACGGTAACAACCCAACGCGCACCGTGCGCTGGGACAAGCCCTCAAGTGCCACAGCACTGGGCGAAGACTAGTAAGGCGCAGTGCTAGGGAGTCAGCACAAGCGTCACGAGTACAGAACAGAAACTCGATGCGGAAACGGATTCGCTAAAGTACCTGATTGACAGTCAACCACGAAAAGCTAATATTACCACTCCAGACAGTCGGTCGGCCCTCGGAACTCACCCCACGGGTGCCGGAAACCCCAGCGCAACTGTCCGGGTCAAAAGGTCAAACGGCCCCAACAGCCCAGTCGGAGCCGACTCGGGCGGACCCAGAAATCGGAACGCGGTATGACGACTCAAATATATATATATTACTATCCGAGACAGACGGTCAACCCTCGGAACACCCCCGACGGGTGCCGGAGACACTGCACGACTGTCCCCGGTTGACCGGTCAACAGGCGCTACCGGCCCGGTCGGAGTCACTCGGGTGGGCCCGGCCACCACGCGGCTCGACAAAATAGCCACCAACCCCGGGTCGGCCCACCGGCACAGCCGGAAAGATAGCACACAAAAACAGCTCAAAAACGGCACGAAAACGGCCCAAAACGGAACTAAAATGGGCCAAAGAGGGGTCTGTCGGCGCAATGCGCCGCAGAGGAACCCAGGCCACTGCCTGGCGCAACGCGCCAGGGGGCGGGGCGCAGTGCGCCGCCCAGATCTCACACAGATCTGGGCACGCTGCGCCACAGGGGTCTCCCCCTTCCTCCCGACTCCTTCCCTGCGCGCAGGGAGAACGGGGGGGGGGGCCAGGCCGGCGGCTGGCGGGGCCGGCGCCGGCACCGACGCCGGCGGCGGAAGGGTCGCCGGATGGCACAGTCGCCGCCGGCGATCCTTCGCCGGCCGGAACCCCAGCCAGGGGTCCGCAGAAGAGAGAGAAAGAGAGGAAGAGAGAGAGAGAGAGAGAACGGGAGCAGGGAGAGGAGGGGGGGAGGAGCACGGCGGCGCACAGAGGGTAGGGGGTCCGGCCGACGCCGGAGAGGGAGGAGGGTCCCTACCTCGGCGGTAGGACCCGCCGGCGTCACGAACGGCGCGGAGCTCTCTCCTGCGGCGACGGCGGCGCTCGACGGCACCGCGCACGGCGTCCTCCGTGCGCGGGCTCCGGGCAACGGACGGCGCGGCGGCACGACGAGGGGGGCGGGGGTCTCCTCCGGCGAGACAGCAGGCAAGAGAGAGAGAGAGAGAGAGAGAACCGCAGAGAGAGGGAGAGCAGAAACGCGAGAGAGAGGGAGAGCAGAAATGAGAGAGAGAGGGAGGAGAAGATGGCGGCGAGAGGGAGGGGAGGCGGATGAGAGGGTTGGAGAGGGAGAGGGCAAGGCGGGAGGGGGTTCTCCCCTTACCCGAAAAGGCCCGGCGCCTCACTCTGGGGCTCCCAGCACGTCGGTGTGCATGGGGAAAGGGGGGGGACCACTCCCCTCCCCTCCCAATCCTCACATAGGCCGCCTTGGCGCTCGCTTGGATCGCCTTTTTGGGTGCCAAAAGGTGGACAGTTGCCCAGCCCTTGGCCAGGTGCCTCTCTGGATAGGCGGTGTCTACCTCTTGACAACTATGCCTTTATATAGTGAACTTAGTCATATGGTCGCCAAAGAGGCCAGCAACTTGATTCCATTAGAACCTCATTTTACTTTTCTTGCTTGTATATTTTTGTGTGGTGGGATGATAGGCAGAAGTTGTCAGATGGTATTTGTTGAATTGCTGAGATTTGTTAGCTGCAAGGTGTCTTTTTTCTCCTGCTATTTTGGCTGCTATCAACATTACCCGCTAGCAAGTGCTTCATTTTGTGGCTACACTGTAAGCTTGATGATTCATTTTGACATACCTTTTTAATGTGGTCAGTTATGTGGTTATGAGAAATTCATCTGAAAGAAAGATGAATGTTGATCACTTATTCCTTCTTTGAAAGTGATCATAACATGAATGCGTTTTTCTATTGTCTTCTATGCATTCCACACCTCAAAATTTGACTGCCTGGATGTCAGAAGTTTATGTCCTGGAAAATATTGGACTTCCTTCTCATGTTTACTTTTGTGCTAATCAGTCTTCTTTATATGTATGCCGATCAGGAATGGGATGCTTTGATGCTCTCAAATTTTGCACTTGAGCAGCAATTGCACACAGCAAGGCAAGAGCTAAGTCATGCTTTGTATCAGGTTGTACCTATTCATATTTTCTATGTGAATTCCAATTTGATTAATTTCTCATCATCTTCCTTGTGCTCATTTTTCTTTTTGAAATAGGAAACTAAATCCCCGAACATTTATCTTTATGCCCTTTTCATCTATCATAAAAACAAAATTTTGATGTGATTTTCCCATCTCTAATTGCATCTTTTGTTCTTTCATCTTCGTTTATTAATTAATTCTTACATCCTAGGCTATCTGGTCTTCTCAGAATGTGGATAACAAATTACCTTTCATTCTGTTACCTTGGCAATAAACTTTTGTTTGCGTGATTCACAAAACAGTTGTTAAGCAACTAGTTAGAGAATCATATTATGCCGTGTCACAGATTCATGTAAATTCTCCTGAATTTGAGTTCTTCAGTGTATTAGCTTTAGTTTTTCATGGGAAAATGGAAGAATTATTGTACATATTTGGAATGACCTATGTGGCTATATGCAGTATATATGGCTAACACTTTTAGAAAAGGGGTATACATGTCCACATTGCCATGCAACTTGAATGACATAATTCTGATCCATGTAACATAGTGCCTATTCCCTTATGCCCCTTTTTCAATGTTGCTTTTTGTTTTCTAAAATTTATTTCCCGTTTTCCCACCTGTCCTAACTTTCCTCCTGGTCATGCGTGCTCATACATTCCCCTCTCCTTTCTTATAAACTCTTCTGCTTATATAACTAGACCTTGGTATTTTTATTGAAAGTTAGGTATCCTTCCTACAATCTGTCATATTTGAGGATATAATCTCCCTCTTATTGTTAAACTCAATTGAGGTCTTGGGACCTTCAGAATTAACTCCGAGATCCCGGTAGTAAGAAGGCTGCATAAAGCCACTAAATGCCCATAATACCTTTAAGGAGATAGGACTTAAATCCATCTCCCCTCCATTGTATACGAAGCGCTTAGCAAACTCCAAGTAACCAGTATGTGACACTAAATCTTTCTCTTTTGAGATCTGCATACCGGCTTCTTCAGTTACTATCTTCAGATACTCCTTAGCTACTTGAGGATGACCTCTCACTAAATCATCACCAAGTATAGAATAATCTGTAACCTTCTGCCCTTGAAGGACCCGTTCGGCGGCCAACCACACAAACATATGATGTGTAAGTGAAAAGATTGACGCATATATCTTGGAGATATCATAGGAGATGGCAAATGTTCGGTTAGGGTGTGCTTCTACTGATCTACCTGTTTCTTTGGGGCTTGGTTATTGAAACTTGGACATCTGTGTGTTTAAAATTCTAGTATAAAGCTATGATTAAGTTTTTCTTTGCTTGACTCTAGTTTCAATGAATTATTTGAAAAAATTGGTGCATTGGAACTGATTGATTTTGCTTTTCAGAGTTATTAGATGTTGCATTTAAATATGTTTGTCTTTATCTGTCAATTGAAAAATTCGATTTCTAACTGATCTATCCTTTTTCAGCATGACGCTGCATGCCGTGTGATAGCAAGACTGAAGAAGGAGAGAGATGAAGCACGGTCATTGTTAGCCGAGGCGGAAAGAAAGATACCCTTACTCTCAGCATCTGAGGCTAGTGCTCCTGTTACTAATGGGAAAAGAGGTTCACCCGTCAAAACTGCTTGCAATACTGTTGTATGGCATATATTAAATGAAATGGTGCTCTTACATTCCCCATCTGTTTGTCTTTGATTTGCAGCTGCAGAAGATTATGAAGTAGGTTCTGATGGTAAGAGAATTCGACCGGGTATCACTAATGATGTAATTGAGGAGCTTTCAAACTGTAACACTATGCTGTCAGCACAACGTAAAAAGCGGCAGGTATACTGTTCTACCATCATAGATTGATTTGTTTTACACCCATAATATGTGCCAAGGGGGGTCTGGAAACCTAAGGCTGTTTTGAGGGATTTTATTTAAATCTCATGTGGCATAAGCATCAACTAGCAAAATCCATTTCAAATGATATAGATTGATACGTTTCATATATTATATCCTGTATTAAATGTGCTTTCATTCAATTATAGGTTCCACCTACATTGACACCTATTGATGTCTTGGAGAACTTTACTCAACTTTCAAGCCATCCCCTCCACAAGACCAGCAAACCAGGCATATTGTCTGTTGATATACATCCTTCGAAGGTACATATTTGTCTTTATTCAGCTATCATATTTGATATATGCCACTTCTACAGATGCACAGACATGTACACATATTCACATTTATTTGCATACCTATTTAAACAAGATGAGAAATAATGGCACATATGTTCAGCAAAGCTAGAGATAGAACTTTGAATGTTGTGTAACGATTTTGGTTGCTAGATTATTCTCCCATTAATGAAGGACTTTGTTAGGTTTTAACCTGATAGCCACATTAAAAAAAGGATATTGTTAGAGTTTGAGACATAGATGATGGTCTCAAAAGATCCAGAGATAGAGGTTGATATATCATGATGTGCAGCATCTCATCAATGTGAGAAATGATTTAATAACTGAAGGAAGGATCTAAATTGGCCCTTGGATTGGTCACCAATAAATTGACCGAGTTGACTGATCCACTGGTTCCTTTTTTGAGGTCCCTACACAGTGGTAGGGCACAGTTCACATAAACAACAAACCCAACCCACGTTTCAACCTGGTCTCCTCCAATCTCACATTGTCTTATCCTGCACAGTCCGGCCTTGGGCAGTCAGCCCTGTTTTAAGCTTTCTAAGAAATCTGAAACTAAACGAAGAATGGAAAAATATATTCTGAAAGTGAAAAATGTATAAATTGAGCTTGAAATTATGTTGCCACATTGTTCTGGTGCTAAATTGTTCAATGCAAGTTGATACGATTGGGAAACCTGCAGTAGCCCGAAAGATCATCATGGGGTTCAATATACACAGGTAGATTGAATCCTCCACTGTGGTTGAATCATAGCAGACAAGTGTGAGAGGAGAGGATGTTGGAAAGCCTTAGAAATGCCTGAGGGCCCAAGGCTCCAGCTAGCTGTTTCTGGCCACCCTCAATAGCTGGCAGCAGTTACTTGGAAGGTTCCTTGGCAAAGTAGACCTTAGGCTTTGATCAGCAGAATCCAGGCTGATCTGTGGACATTATGGGCAATTTGGCCAAGGTAGGTTAGTGGCAGGCATCGGCTACAGGGGGGGGGGGGTCTGATTGGCCCCAGAGACATTGAATCAGGATCGGTTGATGTCATTTTTTTTTCAACCTGGATTTAACATCATGGAACATTATTGAAGTACTCTTAGATCTGGTACATAAGGAATGCAAGGTATTGTCTGTGTTGAGGAATTTAAGCAGTCTTTATTTCATTTAACTTTTAGTGGGGGAAGAAAATCTGAGATTTTTTATCTCCGTTCAATTTGGATGAAGAGTATCTGCACATCCATTACTTGCTAGAAAGGTCTGCTTTTTGGTTCCTTGTCTCTTAGCAAGTCTTGCATCTTGATGATTGCCAGGACATTATTGCAACTGGTGGGGTTGATGCTACTGCTGTAATTTTTGATCGGCCATCTGGCCAGATATTGTCCACACTGAGTGGTCATTCAAAGAGGGTATGGTTCTTCCTTTTCCATTCCAAACCTCATTATCTCATTTCTTTTGTATTTTTCATCGTGATTTCTTGCACTTCTGTTAATATATTAATTGGTGTGGCCTTGTTTTCATGACAGGTGACTAGTGTAAAGTTTGTAGCCGAAGATGAGTTATTTGTGACTGGGTCAGGTGATAAGGTGCGTCATATTCCATATAGAAATGTTTTATTTTATACCTGCACAGAGCAATTGTTTTTTTGGGTTTCTGCACTTCTGCGCACTTCTGCTTTCACAGTTTTACTACCTTATCACATTTGTGTTTTTTATTTTATTTTTCACTAGACTCCAGATCCATTCAGAAACATGTGCATCTGTTTTCTAGGAATTCCCAGTTGCGCTACCACATACCCTTCTACTTAAAATAAGAATGTCCCTGAGGAATGTAAGCATGTTGAGCCTGGGATCCTTTTTACAAACATGACACTGCAATCCTATTCTCTGTGTGTAACGCTGGAGACCAGTCCTTGGGCTACTGAGGGAATACCTCCTCGTTGCATTGAAAACCCACCCTTTGCTCTTCTTATTTGTGGATCGGCAGAATTTTTTGCTTTACCAGAAGATGTGAAATCTTATAATATGCAATTGTTACCATATTTGGATGCATGCTTTATGTCCGTCTTTGGTGAACATTACTCTACGAGACACCATGAAACCATTTTTATATGCGAGATTAATCAACTTCTTTGCCAATGGCTATTTATAATCTACAACTTTTTTCTATGACAAACGGTGGATAAAAGGTTTTAGGAGTTACATAGCTTTATTAAGTATAAGAGTTCTGGACACTAAAAAACCTAAAGATTGCATGCTTGTCTTTAGCTTCTGGCAGGTTACCATACTTCTTCCTGTGTAAAATGTTTCAGTAGCACTTTTTCTCAACATTCTCTTTGCTGCCCACAAGGTTTGCTGCAGATTTTTTGAGTTTCTTGTGTTTCTGTAGTTTTTTCAAATGTTTCTCTCTTCCTGTGCGAGGATACTGATTTTCTTATGGAGTGTTCTGATTGCGCACTCCAAAATTTAGGTTTTTTTATAATGATGAATTGAAGAAGAAATCAGATATCAGGATGGCTGACAACATGTAAACCCTGTGGAGTTTTGCACCCATGCTTCACACCTCACAACTTCATCTTCATCCCTGGGATTATTTGAATTCCTACAAATTCACTACCAAGTATTGATTTAATTGTGCATTTGAAGTTGCACACAGCCACGTACTAGATCACACTTTTTTTTCTTCCCAAAATTCAGTTCACGAAATGCATTTTGAAATTTTATTTCTTCTGTTATACCTATATATCATTTGCATGAAGGTTTTGCAGTATTTGAATTGTTGTGGTGATGCTATCTTATGCAGACTGTTCGCATATGGCAAGGGGCAAATGATAGTAACTATAATTGCTTACATATATTGAAGGATCACACTGCTGAGGTCAGCTTCTTTGTGGTACCCCTATGATGAATATTATTTTGGTGTTGAGGTATTTTATCCTGTTTTTCTTTATCGACATACAAGTTGGTAGACTAATCCATCTTTGATCTATGCTTGAATTCTGATTAAATCGGAAGTAGGGAATCATCTTAAGTCTTTTAATGTGGATTATGTTGTTGCTCAAATAACTGACTGGTGGACATGAAATTTTCAAGAGAGAAAAACAACAAATATAAAATTCGTTTTTTAATGTCTGAGCCTTTTAAAAAAGGGAAATTTATATTCGTCACACATCTGAGGGTTATATCTATAACCAATATATAGAAGCAGATTGCTCTCATTTTGGTCACCCTCTTTTTTTCATGGACTCTTCTATCTCTCTCTCAATTGGACTATATAGAAGCAAATTGCTCTCATTTTGGTCACACCTTTTTTTAATGGATTCTTTCATCTCTCTTAATTGGACTCCATATAGAAACAAATTGCTCTCATTTTGGTCACCCCTTTCTTTAATGGACTCTTCTATCTCTCAATTGGACTCTTTTTTCTCTCAATTTCTCTCAATCGGACTCTCTCCCCCTCTCTCAACCTTTTCTCTTCCACACTTGACTTTATTATATATATATGCACTATATCCAATCATCATCATCAGAGTCTTATCCCATTATTTGGGGTCGGCTACATGAATCCTATTCCACAATTTTTTTAATCAAGTGTTATATTCATGTTTAAACCCACTTGCGAGGAATGCCCTAACATTAGCACAAATATTTAGATCAGAATTCATGTAAAGATTTGACATTATTTTACTGTTGGCTGTCAACCTAACACAACCTCTCCTCCTTTCTAATTTGAACTTGGGGCCGGCCATGGCAGAGTTATCCAATTTACACCAACCATAAGGATAAAATATAAGAATTCAGCTTATAACAAAATAAAAATATTCTTTATATAAACTAAACAAAAATGTATTAGTTTAAATTTATATTAGATCAAATGAAGACATAAGAGTGCACAAAATCAAACCAATCTAAGAAAACCCAAAATTCACAAAAAGGAAAACACCGGCCAGCAATGAAAAAGTCCTAGACAAAACCCCCATCCATAAGAATTAATTATAAAGGCATAGAATCATCTAGAGTGTGACAGGATGTTTAGTGAGAATTTCATTTATAACATGGATAAAAAAATTGATACAATGTTCTATCTAAAATGAATAGATTAATAATATTTTTATAAAATAATTATGTGAACAATTTTATTAATTACTTAGATACATATTGTAATAAAAATTTTATGATAGATCAATAAGTACAAATTGGAGTCCAAGAGGAAGGTTGAGAGAGGGGGAGGGTTACATATAATGAACAGGGGATTCTAGATTCCTCTCTCGGCTGGGTTCGTAATCAATTTGTGTGGCTCTCAGAGCCGAGTTTAAACTCCCTCAGGGGCTACAAACCCTCGGCCTTTAGGGTCGCCCGGTTGGAGCTCCGTGCCCCAGATCTTGTAACAGTGGCGAGGTGGAGGGTCCGGGCGTCGAGTAACATCCCTGCTATAGCGTGTTCTGTGGGTGGGTCCTTGGGAGCCATCTATGTCACTTTTAGGGCGCCATTCTCGGGAGTTAGTCCCCGCTTAAGAGTGGCTTTCCCTTTGATTTTCGGGTGGAGGCGTCGTGGGGCTCTTGGGTGCTTTTGGCCCGGACTAGGTATCCAACTGTCTTGACCGGCGTCTGATCAAGCCTTTACCTTTTGGGCTTGGATCAACAAGTGGGTCTTATGGTAATGGGTTAGGGCGAAATCCACCCTCTCCACCACCTCAAATCTATACAAAATTCTTGTCATTTTTATACTTTTAGTCTTGTCATTTTTATACTTTGTCTCATTTATTATTTATGACACTCCATCTGAAATCAATATCACTGGTGATTATATAAAAAATCATATTTAGGTAAGAAAAATATTTTGAAAAAAATAGATGACATGTGTAGTGCGTTTTTCTAGTGAATAATCAGAGTGAAATTTCGTGTGCTGGTATGTATATGAGACAAATAAAGTTCGAGTTTGGAACCTTTCCCCACTGACTGCAGTCAGTATTAATTTACATTGGTGTAAAGTTCGAACATCCTCGATTAACTGTTAAAGAGGTCTTACGATCTTTTGCAGGAGGTTTTGATGCTACGAGCACGTTCATTTGCATTGGTTCACTATAAGTTTTTAGTCATCATCATAGAATCAATGGGGTTAGAGTTTCATCGTAGGCCATGTTGGATTGGGTAAAACCCTATAATTCGGAGAATATGGACATAGGCAACAGCCATAGGCCTTCTCGGGAGTGGTTGTGAATGCTTCTAAACTTTAAGGGTATTTTGTTAATTTTTGGATTCCAGGAGGTATTTTGATAATTTGGACCAGACCTAGGGACTTGGTACAAGTTTTGGACTGGAGAGGTTCCGACGCAATTCCTAATTTTTATGGGTTTTGAGGCCATTTCCAAAAAAGTTCGGAGGTCATTCCATGTTGAGGGTTGGAAGGGTATAATGGTAATTTGGCCAGGCTAGAGGGATTTGGTATAAGTTCTAGGTGACAACTGACAAGGGTTTTTTTTAAGTGGTTCCTAACCTTCGGAAGTTTTGAGGCAATTTTTGGAAGGTTAGGATGTTGTTTTGAAATGTTTTGAATTATAGGGGTTTATATGTAATTTGACACATCAACCATAAAAACATATGGATGGAAATGAAAGTATTTCATTATATTCGTCCTTGGTACGAGTACAAGTAATGGTCGACAAGTCGTCGACTATACAAAGTGGAATTCTGTACTAACACGGAATATAGGGGCATAGCCACAATTTTAAATAATTGCAGGTTATAACTGCAATTTGCAGGATTTGGAACACATCCGGTCCCCAAAGAGGGGTATTTTCATAACTTAGAGTTACACATTGCCACCGTCCAAGTGACGCACAAAGGTTACATATTGATGATTACCTGAGCCACTAGGGCATAAGTGTAAAGATCCAAGGCTATACATATAATTTCATACCCTCATTTACACAAATGGGCACACGAACACACTTGCACGAACGAACGGACGGACACGTGAACAAGCACATGCGAGCTTTAAGTGATCTGGACTTGGCCGCTTCAACCTTAAGCAACTTGCCTATTCCTTAGCCAAGGGGGCGTATTTATAGAAATCCTTAGGCCCCAAAAATTGGGGTTTCAACTCTGGTAGCCCACCAAAATGGGGGTTTCAACCCTGCTGGGTGGCCACTGGCCAGTCAACCCTACTGGATCTGACCCACCGGTGTTGAACTGTATCCCAGTGGGGTGACTGGCCCCCGCAAGAGCCATTGGACCCGTTGGGCCCCAGCGGGGTTAACCAGACCTTGGGAAGGGGGGGGGGGTGGTCAACCTCGCTCGATCCCAGCAGGGTTGACTGCACCCTGCTGGGTCCGGGCAACCCCACTGGGTTCCAGCAAGGGTGAGCTGGACCCCACGGGGTCTTTTCCGGGCCAAACAGGCCCTTGCACGGACCATTTGGGCCCGGTAGGCCCTCCCGATGCCAGCGCCCCTCTCTCCCCTATAAATAAACCCCCTTGGGGGGTGTGATTCCCAAAGAAGCCTCTCATGCCATCTTCGTGGCTTGGTCGGCTCATCTGTTAGGGATTTGTCGTTCTCCCAATGTAGTCGGGGATGTCCACACTCGTCTAGGTTGCGCTGTACACGTCTTTTCCCTTTCACAAGTACACCGACGGGAACGACCTTTGCTGCGAACATGTTGGTTGGATTGGACGTGGGGATACTCCACGGGGCGACGGCTGTTGACTCTGTGCTTGGTTCCGTCCATCCCAAAATATGGTTTTAATCTCAATATAATTGAGAAACATATTGGCATAGTAATACGCAATGGAGTGCATGGTAAGCAATCTCGCGAATCTTGGTCTCGGCCCTTTCCCGAGAAACGAGAAGGTTAAGTAAGTAAATGTTAATATTTATAGTTTCATTTACTTAGTAACTAAATGTAGTAAATAAGGAAGTACCCCCCATTGAATCCAATAAAAATATCAAAAAAATCATATCTCTTACCAATAAAAAGTCAACTCTCCCATTGAAGAAGAACATCGTCATTTCGGTGATTTTAGCAAATGTTAACTTTTTAATTTCTCGTAATTTAGCATATTTAAAATTTGATAATTCAAATAAACCACATAGAATACTAAAAATTCAAAGTCTGGTAAAAAAAGTCAAACGTGCATGTGACTTCTCCAAGGGAGCCACTCTCCTACTGACAACACTTAGTCTGCTTGAGGTATCTCAAGATTTGGTCAAATCTAAACTATCATCACTCAAACTCATGAGAATTCACTTTCTTGTTTCTTTATTTGTTTACCTATGTAATATTAAATATATATATAATAATCCTATGCGAATCGGACTAATTCGGTCCGATTTCATGCGAATCGGATCGAATCAGGGCGAACCCGATTTGGTCCGAATCGCCGCTCCAGCAAACCATGATGTGAACCTATGTCATCCATGGTTGAAACTTGGGAATGTATGCAATTATCTATGTTCCTTAAGGAATTATCTATGTGAACCTATGTGATCCACACTTTTATGTTATTCTGATCTCCCGAGATCTTACTGAGATCTCTCCGAAATCTTTTCTCTTTGACCCTCCCGAGACGAAGTTGAGATCCGATATGACAAACCTTGATGGAGTGACAGTATTGCTCTGGGGCGTCCTGTACATCTCCAAATATCTTGACGTAGTCAAGGGAAATGAGATGGTGCGATGCTATTAGGAAGGACTTGGACTTCTCGAGTTTAAACACAACTATAACACTTGATACTTGATAGAAATCTTTGGCGGAAAAAGGTTCATTTGGCCGACCCCAAATAATGGGATAAGGCTATGATGATGATAAGTCAAGGGAAATAATTCTTGATACACCCGAGAAAAATAACGGGTGCAACACTGAGATAGCGATATAATATACACATACATGCACATTACATGAGCATTTACAAACTCTACAGCTAAATCCTTTGTCAGTTGCACCTCGATCTTGTCAAAATGTTCTGAAAGAATTAATTGAAAAGATGCTGTTTCCATCACATGATCATGTATATATACAAAAATATTGTGACATTTCATTTTGTATCGCATTTTCAAATTAATCAATTTTGCATATCAAGATGGATGATTCTATTGTTCACAGTTGGACAGAAAAGTGAGAAGTGGTTTTCCAAATAACCACTGCAGTTTCTGCTCCAGGTAGTTAACTGCATCCCTTTTCATACATCTCCGGCTTCTCAATGCATTTCTTTAGACAAAAGCATCTGCTTCATAGTTTCTAAGATGGGAAATGAAATTGGAAGTGAAGGATGAAACAAAAGTGAAAAGTGCTAAAGTCGATAAAATTTGAATTATAAGACAAGATGAAATTAGAAGCAAATGCAAAAGCAGAGAATTATATATTTTAAGGTGTAAAAGAGTTTTCTCATAACTATGCAGCTTCTGCCATTGTCACCTGCCTGCTGTAGTTGCCACTTCAATTGTTGTGGTCACCATGTTACCACCCTCTGACATCTAATGTGTAGCTTCCAAAGTCTGGCAACACCAATTACCAGATGCATGATAACATTGCGACGGCTTGACAATGGTGATGATGATCGTGACACTTTGATACCGTCTTTAGTGTGGAGAAACTACTATCAGTTGCAAGTTATTCTACCTTCTATGAAGCCAGACAAGGTCGACTTTTTTGTGTGACAAATTCTCTTTACTGAGATCAATAGTTGTCAAGGCGGACGCCTTGGTGGCGCTTAAGCGCCGCTAAGGCGCTTAAAAACACCCCGCCTTTTTAAGAGTAAAAAAAGCGCCCCCAAGGCGCCGCTAAAGCGGCCAAGGCGCACGTTAGGCGCGCTTGGGCGCACGCCTAGACCCGTTAGGGGTCCGCGATATCCTGCTTAGATAGCGGATTCAAATCGATTTTCAGGGCTGAGTCCAACCCGATTTCAAGAAACATTTTATTTACTTGAATATCATGTAAGTAAATGTTCATTTACTTTAGATATTACATGTAAATAAGAAAGAACCCTCCATTTGAATCTAATAAAAATATTAAAAAAATCATATCTCCTATTAATAAAAAGTCAACTCTCCCATCCAAGAAGAAAATCACGATTTTAGTGATTCTATCAAAATAACGTCTTTTTAATCCCTCATAAATTGACTTAATTAAAAATTTTATAATTCAAATAAACCACATAGAATATTAAAAATTTAAAGTTCGGTGAAACAAGTTAAACGTACATGTGACTTCTCCAAGGGATCCACTCTCCTACTGACAACATTTAGTCTGTCTGAGACTTCTCAGGATTTGGTCAAACCTAAACTATCATCACCCAAACTCATTAGAATTATCATTTTCTAGTTTCTTTTCAATTTTTAGACATATTGTGGGATTATGTAATGGACTCATTTAGTTTTTACTTGTTTTAAGTGTGTTAAGATATTGCACTTCCTATTTTTATTTAACATATTTACATGTATTTGTATTTATTGGTTTGTTTTAAAAGTTGGAAATTAGTTTTCTGATGGTAGAATGATATTTGCACTTCTTGTTCTTATTTAGTGTGCTTATTTATTTGAAGATGTCAATTTAGATTTTTTTTTACTTATGATATATAATGTGAGTTGGTTTACTTGTAGTTTAATTTTTGTTGCTTTCATATAATTTTGACTTTTTTGTTGTGACATTTTATTTTTCTGCAAATAATTTTTTGTGATACATAGCTATTATCTATATTTCTCAAATTTATGTATTATTTTAATAATATATCTGCCATATTATAATATGTCATTGTCTTTATGTCTGTCATATTATGATATTTTTTATTGAATTTTCATCATCATATATATTTTAGAGACATAAATATCATATAAAAGGACACTTGAAAACATCTCATACTTGGTTCCGTCCTAAACGCCTAGGCACTGCTTAGGCGCGCGCCTAAGTGCTTAGACGATTCGAGACCCCAACTACCCTTAGTAGCCTTGATGCCTTGACAAGTATGACTGAGATACATGTTGGTTCTCTCCTTTCTGTTTATGAAAACTTGTAAATTTCTCTTATCTGGTCACTGTTCTGAAAGCATGTGGAATCTTCTTACAGGTTCAAGCTGTAACCGTGCATGCAACCAACAAGTACTTTGTTTCTGCTTCTCTCGACAATACATGGTGTTTCTATGACCTTGCATCTGGATTATGTCTTGCACAGGTTCTCCCCCCCTCTCTCTCTATGTATGTATATGTCCATCACTCACTTTTGCCTCGTGCCTTAAAATAATGTTCTTACATCTTGATTTCTCTAGTTGCATGCAATATGACATTTACACCCAACCTGAACCTGATGTGCATAAACAGACAGCCATAAATTGGTGAAATGGTGCTTGTGCATTTTAGATGGTGAATGAGCTACTTGATGCATATGCAGGTTGGTGAAGCTTCAGGAAATGAGGGCTTTACTTCAGCATCCTTCCATCCAGATGGTTTAATCTTGGTACCGGAACATCTGAAGCGGTGGTTAAAATTTGGGATGTAAAGAGTCAGGTACATGGTCTCTGGACTCTGCCTTTTTTTTGTTTGCCTTTTTTTTTGCTGATCTGGATATTTGTACATATTTGCAGTCTAATGTTGCAACCTTTGATGGTCATGTTGGGGCAGTAACTGCCGTGTCCTTCTCGGAAAATGGGTACTTCCTTGCGGTATGGATTTCTTGCTCAAAAGGAATGAAGGAGATTACCATTTTCTGTCTCCTTTCTGATTATTTGCTTTAAACTTTCAGACCTCAGCTGGTGATGGTGTGAAACTTTGGGATCTTCGTAAATTAAGAAACTTCAGATCTTTTACTCCTTATGACTCTAACACACCTACTAATACTGGTATGTACATCTTGGTAAAACGATCATGGTTGAAGTTTTTTCTCACACTATCAAATTTATAAACCATGGAGGCATCTTGCAGTTTCTTTTCCTATGCTAGCCGGTTATTTGGTAGATTGTCATGTTTACTGCATGAAACTAGCATTTAAGCTAACAAATTATGTTCTGCAGTACAAATTTGTATGTAGTTATCCCCGTGCATGTCTATGTACATCTGGTAAAACGATCATGGTTGAAGTTTTCTCTCACACTAACAAATTTATAACCATGGAGGCATCTTGCAGTTTCTTTTCCTATGCTAGCCGGTCATTTGTAGATTGTCATGTTTACTGCATGAAACTAGCATTTAAGCTAACAAATTATGTTCCGCAGTACAAATTTGTATGTAGTTATCCCCGTGCATGTCTATGTACATAACAAATTAGGTTCCATAGTGCATTTGGAGGAAGAACTATCTGCTAGCGTAGTGTTTCTTGCATATTATATTTTCTTTTCATGCCATAACCTGTGGAAACTTATTATTATTATTATTTTCACAGTGGAGTTCGATTTCAGTGGAACTTACCTTGCCCTTGCGGGTTCAGATACAAGGTTCGCACTTCTCTGTCCTAACATGGTTTGTTGAGGTTGGCATTAGGTTGATACAATCAGGGAAGCCATACTGTACGTTTCTGGCTTGTGTTGATCATATCATTGCCTAACAGGACATGCAAATATTCTACCCTTTTTGAGATGGCCTTCATCGTATTCTGTTTTAGGCTTACTGCATTCTGGGCTATATTTTGCAGGGTTTACCAAGTAGCAAACGTTAAGCTTGAGTGGAATTGTATCAAGACGCTCCCCGACTTGTCAGGCACAGGTTTCTCATCGCTGCCTTTCCCTCATACTTGTGCACACACATGCCGCAGTTACATTTAACTCCTCCCCACTATAACATCCCTCATATGTATCATGGTACTTGCCCGAGGAAACCTGTAGTGTATCAAACCAGACCATGTCTGATTTGTCTAGAGTCTACCAGACTGCAGCAGTAGCTAATCTCGGCATCACCAAAACCATCCAGTACCAGGACATGTTTGCTTCACATTTTGTGTACTTAAATTACCACGCGAGTAATGTTTGTTATTTCTTTCCTATTGTCAGGGAAAGTAAATTGTGTGAAGTTTGGTCCGGATGCAAAATACATGGCTGTTGCGTCAATGGACGATCGTAACCTCCGAATCTTTGGTGCTCCTGGGAGTGAAGAGATGTCCTGAAGGCAGGCAGCAGCAAAATAGTCTGTCTGCATCATGTTAACCCACTCTTGCAGCCACAGATGCTGTTATGTGATTAAGACCACCATCGGAGAACCGTGCTCAGGGAATTGAAGTAGCCAAGGGCTCTGGATTCTTTCTATGATCTGAATCACTGCTGTGCAGAGTTCCAATTGCTGGTCAACTGTACTGGGAACTTGTTCAAGCTCTCTCACTCTGACGTGTACTGCCGTTACCACTTTAAGTCGAAAGCTTTGTAACATGCCACATTTTTCGAGAATGTAAAATTTTTGATAGTGGGATTCTTGGGGAGTTCTGATATCTTCGGTCGCATTTGGTCAAAATATCACCATCATGTGGCACAGTGCGGCGAAGTGAGTCATGCGAGGTGGATGAATGGGTTTTTCCGAGGTGCATTGAAACATGACAGAATTGCATTTCCCTCCATGTGTTAAATCCTTGCGGCCTTTTGTTCAGCCCATCCGTACACACCAAAATGGCGTTTTGTTAGCCCTAAATGATATGATTGTTCGATCTTGGAGGTTGCATCCGAGGCACCAGGACACGCAGGTGCATGTTTTGCCGGTCCAAAATTTTGTCTAGGTGTGTGTACATGTGTAATGCTGTGGACTAAACCGTGTTATAGTGGGTATGCAAGTAACATTTCTGTGGCTGCTTTTGGTTTCCATTTTCGCTGCAGGTTTTGTTCGATGGGTTTCGAATACCCAACAGTGACTGACACCGTTCTTCTTCCCAATACTCGGTTACGTGTTGATCTACATGAGGGTAACAAAATAATAAAAAGCCATGATGGTATTTCCCCTCTGTGTGCAACAAGGTTACTCTGCTCTTCCTCCAATACTTGAGTGTCCAGGGATGTCAATGAATTGCTCGGATCTGAAAATTCGACCTGAATGCGAAAATTAAAATTAGATTTGAGTCACATTTTGATCCGAAATTGGTTGTTTTTTGGGGGTTTCGGGGCACTCCTTCCGGCCTTGGATTGACAATTTTGGGGCACTTTTATGGGGCGTTGAAAATTCGTCCCGAGAAAAAAACATCTCCTTCATAAGAAGAGATATTTGCTGCCCGTTTGTAGAGAATGTGTTGGGGGGGGGGTGTCCTTGAAGATTGCGAACCTCTCATAGGTCTTGTATATGTGGACAGGTCGTCCGCGCGGTGCGGCAAGTGTGGCTCTCACAATAATAACAAGGAAGGAGAAGAAGATGCTGGTGAGGTGCACTTCCATGCTGATCTTGGGATCCCTACATGCCGTCTCCTCGTGCGCCTCCCCCTCCTTGTACGCTAGGCGGTGCCGGCTTTGGCAAACCCCCGCGAGATGACCCACTTCGACACCCTCCACAGGCTCTCCTTCCACCACCATGGAAGAGCCCCCGCTTGACTGCTGCCGCCTCCTATCATGCCTTCTCCTGCCAGTTCTCCCCTCCTCTTGCTGCCTCAGAGGTGGGGCCCCTCCGCTAGTGGCAACTTTTAGAGGGTGTGCTCCGATAGCAACCTGCAGGACTTGGGAGTGGTGGATTGCCTGGATAACCCCCACCACCATCGTAACCAGCAGCAACACTTCTCGCCTCTAGTGATGGCCGACTTACGTCGATCCCTCGTTCTCGACACCATCTCGTCCTTTTCGTTCTAGAGCTCCAAGGAGTGGTGGGACAACTTGGACGTGATGGCGGAGGGGATAGAAGAAGAACAAAGAGCAAGAAGAAGCTCGCAACAAGTATAGGATCAAAAGGTTCGTCCCCATCGACGAGAGCTTCTCAGGAGAACTCTTCTCCGGAGATAAAGCGAGTGTTGTTGGAAATGTTGAAGAGGAATTTGGGGCTGCGCCTCTGTTCCTTGTGAGGGGGCTCAAATCATGTGTTGGAGATGCAACATCGGGTATGATCGTCAAATTCAAAGAAGGTGTTGGTGGAAGAGGCGAGGAGCACCGCGTCACCCTAGCCAATGGCGGAAACCAACTAAATATGTAGGCATATTACAAGAAGATGGTTAAGGTGGAAGGAGCCGAGCTGGCGGAGGAAGATGCAAGCGAGGTGGTCGAAGATAAGTTGGCAGAGAAAGACACAAGTGAGGTGGCCAGAGCTTAAGCTGGTTGAGGAGCTTGAGGTGGTGAGGGTGGAGGGAGCCATTGGGGGAGAGGGCGATGGCAGCACGAAGGGTGAATCGGTGGGGTCGGAGCTGCTATGGGAGCACAGGAGGAGGACGAGGAGGTGGGAACAACGCTGGTGGAGAAGAAGCGGGGGTCAAAGGGGAGGCTAAGACTATAGAGGGCATTGAAGATCGAGGCGATGCTGGTGAAGTTGAGGTCGAGATCGGGCTCCTACGGAGGGACGAGGGGGCGGTGTAGGGAAGGAAACATAAGAAATCGGATTTGGATCTTGACCCAAATTCGAAAGTCAATTTTGAATCTTGACCCAAACCGGGATCCAATTTGTGTACAGATTTGAATTGGATCATGTGAATTCGAATCCGGATTTGAATCACCGAAGATCCAACCCCAATCCGATCCGTTGACACCCATAGACGTAGGAGTGGTATAATTTTTTTTTGGGGGGGTTGACGATATACATATCTATTGTAACCTATGATATTTATTCTTGTAAATCCTCTTTTTAAACCCGACTCTTATAGGGTTGGAACTCTCGACGGAGAGTCTCAATCAATTAAGCCACTCATTGTGTTTACATGTGTGGTAGTAGTACTATGTGGGCACACCAGTAGGTGTTTGTGGACACTAATCTTTAAGAAAATACTTACAAATCGTAAGAAACGAATACCTATCTGGCACCCAGTCTGATATAATACGTCCACCTGATGAGATAGACCTCAGATTTCCTTAATTTGATATCTACACTTTTCATATAGAGAGATATTGCATCCTTTTTATTGGGGTATGTTTGGAAATTCCTATGAAGATATCATATTTAAAAGGGATCTTATCACTCTCTGGTGCATTCTAGCTACGCAGACAAAATAAGTGGAAGATGTAATCCTGACGAAGGAACAGTGAAACAGTTCACAAGAAGAAAAGATAAGAAAAAAAAAATAGTGGAGGGTAGATGGGCCGTCCCCGTGGCCCAGCTTTTCGAACGCATGCGCACAAATGAGGGACGCTGCACACGAGGCCCGCGTGCGAAAGGGGCAGAGGAATAAAAGCCACGTCCAAAACGGTTAACGGGCCGTTACCAAGTCTGGCCATTGGCCAACGTTTTTTGCGGCCCACGTGAACCGCTCCCTTTCTCCGCTTCTCCTGCTGGTTTTCTTCGTCGCTCGCCACGCGGCCGGCGGCGGATCACCGACCTCATCGCATTCCGGCCACGCTGCAGAGCGCCCTACGTCACGCTGCCCGTCGCCTTCCCCCTTCCCCCTTCCCCTTCCCTACTTAAACACCCCCACAACCCTGCCATCTCTTCCTCACCCCAGAATCCAGACGCAGGCTTGCTACGACTCTCTCTCTCACCTTCCTCCTCCCTTCGTTTCTCTGCTTAAACCTCTTCCTCACTCCAGAAGAACAGAACTCTCTCTCTCTCTCTCTCTCTCTCTCTCTCTCTCCGCAAAACAAGCAACAGCGCAATGCTAATGTTCAGAGTATCAGATCTTGATACTGTGTGGGTCTTTCCTTAGTGTTTCAAAACAGGGTTTTCTCGCTTTCGCTCTCGTTTCTCCTCTAGCGTTGGTCTGTAGTCTTCATAGTTAAATCAGTCGTGCATATATAACTTCTCGAGGGTTCATCGATGCTACTGAAACTGCTAGCCACACTTTGCCTTCCGTCCTGTGAGTTCGTGTCCGAGCCCGTGGGGTAATTATAGATCTGCCCAGTGAGTCCTCCGTTGCTGTGATGTGATTTGCTAGTTGCATATGCGACAGTGGGCTTTCCTCCTCCCTCTTGGCTAGCTCCTTAACTTCTCGTCTTTCAGCTTATTGATCACTCGTCTTCTTCTTAGTGGTGTTAAATTTGCATGTCGGGTCACTTTGATTTGAAATCTTAAGGCATTGAGTGGAGAAAAATGACCTTGTTTTCCTTTACCTCCTCTGAGATGGTGCAACACCTCTACTGTAGAAAGTACAGCACGTGCACGCACACAACCTGCATCAGAGGGCTGGGCTCGCTTCCTTTGATACATCTTCTCTTGTTCCCATCTGTTTCTACCTCTTCCATCTTCCATTCTCGTAACACAGTGCGAAAACCCCCACTACCCGCAGGGGCAGAGAAATAGACGGAGCTAACGGAACTGGGCCCGTCAGGGGAGTTCCGGCCACCGATGATGTCTTTTGGCGGCAGCCATAAGCTGGAGAGGCCTATCAACGATTTCACGCACCCTGCCAGCGCTGTGGTTGCTTGAACGAGGAGGTTTGGCCCCGCTGCAACCGGCAAGATTACCGTGGCGGCGATCACAAACCTCCGTATGGAAAACCCCCAGCGTCGTGCCTCGGCGGTCCTGCTTCTGCGTTACGGCCGGACTTCCTCTATGTGTCGATGAGGCCCCCCTGCTAAGGCCGCACCGACGACGACCTGAGCAAGCTCGAGCACACCCTGGCCGCCTGATCTGAGCCTATTAGGACCATGCCGGCGAAGAAGGTGACTTCTGGGCGTCGGCGTACAAAGATATCTTGCATGAGGAAGCTTGGTCACCTGCGCAACCTCCGGTTAGGCGGAAGACGACGGAGCACCAGAAAGGGTTGCGGCGGACGTGGGTTTCTCGGCAATAACAAAGCCGGTGGAGAGGAAACCTGGGGCGGTCGTGGGGCCTCGGAAACCTGAGCCACAGCGACGTCGCCGATGCCCCGGCCTCGTGACTGGCAGCCGTGGCGAGCTTCAGCACGCTACGGTCGGATGCGGCGTAGTAGTCGGAGACGCTGCATGCCGGAGTTGTGGGGAGCGGAGCTGGTGTCTCCGTTTCCTTACGTTCGGTGCAGTACGTTCTCTGATAGAAATTGGAATGGGAAAGCTTCACAAAACTGTAAGTTTTCCTTTTTAGTGCATACCATTTAGTAAAGTTTTGCTTGTAACTTATATGAATGTTTGAACTTAGAAGAGAAGGATAAGTCCTTGTATGGGGGTGCTCAAGAACAATATTATTGATAAAAGAGGGTACTCAAGGTCGTCCTTTGTTGTGCACTTTGTTTTGCAACAACAAGTATATATACTCTCTTTCATATTGACTCTAGTACTCTTAAATGAACTATTTTATTATTTCTTTGAAAGATTTTAAAAAAAAATTCCAACAGGAATTCACAGTACCGAAGAATTAATACTGAGATGGATATGATGTTCGAGCTTTGCAATTGCATCAGAGGCACTGAGACATGCACATAGATGCTTGGTTTTGCAATAATTAAGTCAAATCTTTGGCCAATAAGTTCTGCCATGTGGTATGTTTAAGAAGACTAGCTATGAACTAATTATATAAGCACATGGGCATGCAAATGTAGGTAATTGGGACAAGGTTAAACTACCCATGGGTAGCTTAACCATGGGTCCATTAACTCAGAAATTATCTAATTTTGGCATCTTATCTCACTAACCACCACTAATTAAGGTAGACTTATCTACCATTTATTTTTTTTAGTCAATTTAAAATTTTGACTCAATTTATCTTTTTTTGTAATTAAAAAGTAAAATAATTTTCAGAGATATATAATAAATAATATTTAAAATTTAATAATTATTTTTATAAAAATTTTCAAAAAAAAAAGTTACCCACGCACGTAAAGGTGGGGCAGAGTTACCCTTTTGTTAAGTAGTTTTGAAAAATCACTATGAAGGCATCACATTTGAGGAACCGGTTGATCTGATCTTGAGCGGCCACACTATACTAGGCCCGGACTTTTGCGGCAAGTTATTTATAGCGACTAGGAAAAATGACTATTTAAAAAAGTCACTTTTAAACGGCGGCCGTTCTCCCAGCGCAGTAAAATACGACGACCAGGTATATATTATTTTTTGCGGTTGGCGTACCAGTGGGAGCGAATAAAAAAAACAGATAGGGAGATGCTTGCTCACATGAGCACCATGCATCGCAACTGGCGTAGCAAGTTATTTATAGCGACTAGGAAAAAATGACCATTTAAAAAAGTCACTTTTAAACGGCGGCCAGTCTCCCAGCACAGTAAAATACGACGACCAGGTATATACTATTTTTTGCGGTTGACGTACCAGTGGGAGCGAACAAAAAAAAACATAGGGAGATGCTTGCTCACATGAGCACCATGCATCGCAACTGGCGTAGCAAGCAAAAAAAAAAGAGTAAGTTAATATACTATTTCATTTTCATATGTATTTTATTTTTTTAACTTGTTTATATATTGACAAAAATTTTGTATTTCATGTCAGCATTTTAATGGCAAGTCTTTAGATGATGCGATTGCCTCCGTCCCAGCAGGTGTTGACTCCTTAGAATGGCAAACAACGTGCGAGATGTGGACTACTGCAGATGAGCGGGTAATATTTAAAATGCTTAGAATATAATTATTTATGATTATTTTGTTTCTATAAATGGAATAGTAACTGTCTATTCTTGTCTTTTTAGAGGGTTGCTGACTGAAATAAATAAAACCGTGTCCATATAGACGGGGCAAGACTAGCCATTATCAATTGATGAATGATTTTGTAAGTTATGTTTTATGAATTATGTTACCCCTTTCATTTAGTTACTTGTATGTCTTTCTTATTTTGTCTTAATTTAAACAGTCTCATATGCATGGATGTACTCCGCATCAACTTGAGGTTTTCAAGATGGGTCGATGCAAAGACTTACCTGACGGCAGCGAGAGCTGGGTAGATGAGGAGAGCAGGAGACTATATGTAAGCAACTTTATTTCTATTTCTTTTATGTGAATATGTTTTCATTACAATAATTGTATCATTAATATTTTTTTCTCTACCTTTTGTTGTAGGATGCTATGACTCAGATGATTGCTCCTTCCTCAGACATGGATGCCGTGAGCCACACCCCAACGACTCCCGAGGACGCCTTCATTTCGGTCATGGGAAAAGAGCGACCTAGCCGTGTTCACTGTGCGGGTAGTGGAGAGACGTTGGGCACATGGTATAGATCTACAGGAACGCCTGCCACTTCAGAGCGAGAAAGGATAATGCAAGAACAGTTAAAAGCTCAAGAAGAAAAGTTGAAAGCACAGGCAGAGGAGATGACTCAATGCGAGAAAAGATTTCTCGATTGGAGAATGTAGCGACGAAGGTGGACGAGATGAGCATGCTCCTCTCCCAGATACAGGCATCATAGGCCCATACCCAGCATGTACCTCCTGCACTTCGGAGCGGGAGCGATAGCGATAGCGGGACAAATGAGGCAGCATATGATTATTCTGATCATGATGATCATGTCTCTTGATTTCTCTCTTATTTTATTACACTTTCACGTATATTTTTTAATTTTCTGGATATTTGTATAATAATATTTATGCATTATATTTATTGTGTGTGATTGAATGATCCAGCGAGCTTGGGTGGTGGCTCAATAGTGTGTGATTGAATGATCCAGCGAGCCTGGGTGGTGGCTCAATAGAGTGTGATTAAATGATCCAACGAGCCTGGGTGGTGGCTCAATGATAATATATGTGATTGAATAATCAAGGTGGTTCATATATATGAATATAGAGTGTTGTATGTATTAAATAATTTTTTTTCTTTCTGACAATATGTCAGCGGCTGGAAAGGCGCTGCCAAAAGGACATATGTCCGCAGCTACTACATGCTGACAAAAATATAACATATGGCCGCGACTTTTGTAAGTGCTGATAATAATAATTTAAGACAGCGACTTTAGCCGCTGATAAATGCAATCTATGTCCGCGGCCAAAAGCCGCGACCATAATACACTAATGGCCGCGGTTGACAACCGTTGCTGTAAAGTCTATGACGATGGTGGTTTTGACCGCTAATAATATTTTATGTCCGCGACTTTAATAGTTGCGGACAAATGATATATATGTGAGCGGTGTCCATAAACCGCTGCCATAAGATATGGCCACGGACTTTTTGGTCGCGGCTTTGGCAGCGCATGGGTAGGCGCAGACATAATAATATGTCAGGGATCGCATGATATTTGTGCTTCCAAAGGCTGACAATTGTTCGTTGTTTGTGGTATATGTTGCTGTAGGTAAAGACGTCTGGGAGGAGGGTTTTTGTTGAAATTTGTTTACAGCGAAAGAACTTCTCGCCGTGGAAACCCCAAAAAATTTTCCCCAAATCTCCACATTCCCGGCCCTTTTTCCCTCTTCCCTCTTCCATCTTCCATTGCTTGGCGCGGAGCAGCAAGCAGCGAGGCTTTTCCATAGCTTGGCGCAGAGCAGCCCTCTTCCATCGCTTGGCGCGGAGCAGCAGAGCAGCGAGGCTCTTCCATAGCTTGGCGCAGAGCAGCAGAATATATATGAGATTCCTCCTCAAAAGGTATCGATCAACCCTAGTTAGTGTCGCCGTTGCCACCCCCAGATCCACCGTTATCCTGATCATCACCCACTGGGCTTTGCTGGCCACTGCCGCCGTCGCGACCGCCGAACTGTTGCCTGGGTATGCTGTGGTGATTGTCGAGGTTGCTCCCCGAGTACAACGAGGCCTCCGCGTCTGCCTTCTCTCCAGCCTGTGCAGTCACCATCTCACCCCGTGCTGGGTGGCCATGGTTCCCACCAATCCCTATTTTCCTATGGACGGCCGAACAAGTGTTCGCCATCATCGCAGCAAGAACAAGAATAAGAAAAAAAAAGTGCTCACGATTTCATTTTGGTTTTCTATTGGTCGGGACGAAGGTGCTGGGTTTAGATTCTGATGGAAGGGAGGGGGAGGGATTCAGATGGGAAGGTTTGAGCAACGCAGATAGGATTTTTCTTGTTCTTGTATATTGGTTTATTTTGTATTTTGATAGGATTTTCCCTTTTGGCTCTACATTCCTTTCCATTTTTTAATAGTGTTGTAATGGATACATACTATGAGGGGATATCTTCTTTATGGTGTCAAAGCAAAATGGGAGTATACTCCTGAACTTTCTGAATGGACTTCAGGTTACGTGGTTGTGAGGATGGCATTTTAAAGGAGCTAGATCTTGCTGGATTCAATATCTGGGTGGTCCGGTATAACAATTCTAGTATTTGCTTACATCTTGCATTCTCTATATTCGTTAAAGATTTGTGTTCTTATATTTTAGGACTCATTTCAAGTATCAAAAATTATGCTCTCTAGAAGCAATTCATCTCCAGTCCATTATTCTGCATGATATTATGCAGATAAATTGAGAAATTCATTTGTCTACTTGTTAGTACATTTCCACAGATTTGATCTTCTTATATTCAATATCTCATGTTTTCTGTTTGTCTAGAGGATTGTTCTTGCGGAAATATATAGATGAAATTTCACGGTAGTGACCCCATGACACAGAGACATACATGCAGTGATTTTTATGCAAAAATACAGGATATATATATATTGTGTGTGTGTGTGGGTGTGTGTGGTGTGTATTGTCAAAAGTGCATGCAGTGATTTTTATGCAAAATGGACAGGATTTACCTGCCAACTGGGAAACTACATTTCTAAATAATCTTAATCTCAACATTGGCCAGGTAGGAAACTTCAAACTTGTACCTACAAGCATCATCCAGGTAGAAAACTTATACTTTAGGAGGCAGCAGTCCTAAATCTCTCTGAAGAAACTTCTTGTTCTGTAATGAATATTATGAATTACCACAGTGCTCAATCTTGTCCAGCTGAATTTTTCTCAATCAGAAACCCAACTAATTTTAGCCCTGTTCACTTATGCAGAATGACTTTGCCAAATCCCCTTGATTTTGCAACAATCTGGCATCTATAAGCGCCTTATTAATTAGTAAATGCTTACTCTTTACAAGTTGTCGAAAGCAATAGGGTCATTGGACTTGTAACCCAGTCCATGGTGAGATGAGTATGCACATCTTATATTATTTGGGTATGTCTTTTGTTTTATCTTATCAACTTGGAGACCGATTATATGTCAACTTTTTCACCCATATGTTATATTATTATTTAAATGGATCATTCTATATTTTCTGTATTTTGATTAAGGCATCCTCCTGCTTCATGTGCCCATAATATAGTTTTGGCAAGTCGACTTGGATTGTGTTGGCAAACATGTTAGTTCCCATTTTTTAGACTTTTGATGCATTTTATCTTTTTCGTGCCACATTCTAGCTTCATTTTTTTAATTTTCTTTTGTAGGGACATATTGGTAGAATGTCGATAGATAAGAGTTGGATGTCGCTTTTGAGGAACACACACGAATTTGAGAAAAGACTAGATGAGTTTTAGATTTTGCTTTTGCAAGATCAGCGATGCGCGATAAGATTCTTTGTCTTGTATGCGATGTCTAAATTCTGTAGTAAGACATGTGAGGAATGATGTTAAACTCCATGTCTTTAAATATGGAATTCATCAGAGATACACATTCTGGGACTTTCATGGCGAAAGTTCTGATTCGTCAGAAAGAGACATGTCCGATGACGAAGGGATAAGTCAGGAGAGGAATGATGAGGCAACTTTGGCAATATACAGGACATGATGACTGCAGAGTGCTTGATGAACGAGAATGTTTCAAGGGAGATTTCATCTGATGTTCCTCCTGTGCCTGAAGAACCTAACTTGAGAGCCAAATTTTTTTTCAAATTGGTTGAAGATGCTAAAGTGAAGTTATATCCAGAATGTAAGGGATTTTCTAGATTGTCATGTATAGTAGAATTATTTCATTTAAAGTGCACTTATGGTTGGAGTAATACTTCATTTGATGCATTGCTCAAACTCCTTAAGAAACTTCTCCCTGAAGGTAATACTTTGCCAGATTCTATGTATGAGATCAAGAAAAATGTTCGAGATTTGGTCTTGGATATCATAAGATTGATGCATGTCTTAGTGATTGCATACTTTATCGTGGTCTCTATGCTGATTATGATCGTTGTCTAGTATGTGACACTTCTAGATAGATGTAGAGTAGAAGTGATGAAATAGATGTTCAACAAGAAGGGAAGACAAAAATACCACGTAAAATTTTGTGGCACTTCCATTAGTTCGTGACTACAGAGGATGTTAATGACTGTTGAATTAGCAAAGGACATGAGGTGGCATAAGGAAAAATGGGTTGATGATTATTTTTACGACATCCTGCTGATTCTCCTGCATGGAAGACATTTGACATACATAATCCATCATTTGCTCATGATTGTCGAAATGTTAGACTGGGTTAGCAAGTGATGGGTTCAATCCGTTCAGTACATTGAGTTCTGTGTATAGTAGTACATGGCCAGTTGTGCTTCTTGTGTATAATCTTCCACCTTGGTTGTGTATGAAACAATCATTCTTTATTATGTCATTGTTAATATCTGGTCCTAAATCTCCTGAAATGACATTGATGTGTATTGCAACTATTGTTAGAAGAGTTGAAAGAACTATGGGATGTTGGATTTGAAACATATGATACTTACAAAAAACAAAATTTAATATGCGTGCAACATTATTATGAACATGCAAGAGCACCAAAAACGGGTACATGCTTCTCACATAAGCGAGTGAAAAACAGAACAGTGTAATGCTAGGTATTATCTCCCCGTTCTCACTTTTATTTATTTTCTTTTATCATGCCTGGAATGGAATTTTCGTACTGATAAAATTGGGAAAATAAATGAAATGGACACCCATTTATTACTCCAACAAGCCTTCAATTCTTTTTCATCTACTTTGCACTATTTATCATCATTTATCAGCAACCATTTGAGATTGTCTATTTTCCTGCAGTGTATCCAAGGCCTACCTGAGTAGGTTATCTTCTTTTGGTTAGAACATGGCAAGTTCACAAGAAACTAACCGCCAAATTAGTCGGATAGCATCGTCTCAAGGTGAAATTATTATTTGAGCTTTACATGATATTATTTGCATGCATGTAATTGATAGTACATAATTGTCTTCATTTTGAGCAGGTTCTACTAATGCATCTGATCCTACAAGTAGCAAGATTAGAAAAAGTAGGGGGAAGTTTAAAGGACTTGAAACATTAAAAAAAATGAGAGGATATAACAATGCAAAGTTGCCTATTCAGATTGATATGGAATTCAGAAGACCATTTGGTGAAAATACAGATGATCTAGTGGTGAGATAGCTCGATTGGTAACACTATGTGCTTCTTTTGATGTGCTTATTGGCGTGATGTTCCTGAAGATAGAAAGACCAAGATTTATGAAAAATTGTTGGTAAGTATTTATTCACATATGAATTAGCTATATTTTATTAGAATTCTCAATTCATATTTGTAATTATTTGGCTAAATATGTGTAGGACAAATTTGAGTTTAGAGTAGGAGATGAAGTTTGCAATGATATCCACATCAGAAAAATTATCTATGAGATAGCTGGTCGGAGATATCGAGATGTTCGGAGCACATTGTATCGTCATTAAATCTTATGCAAGTGACGAGGATCGTCTCCAAAACCTCCAGAGGATATAAATGCCAATGAGTGGGCATGGTTGGTCAACTATTTTGGATCTAAAAAATTTAAGGTATTGATAATAACTCTTATTTAAATATTAGAAAATTTTCTTCAATCATAATTTTTTTTGATTTATGATATAGGCAATGAGTGAAAGAAACAAAGTTAATCGTTCTAAAAGGTGATTAGTCATATATAGGGCGAAAATCATTCAAGCAAGTTAATTGGGCAGAGGTATTTTGAGTTAATTTTATTTTTAGTGATATTAATTATATATAGTTTTTTATAGGGGTTAACCATTTTTTTTAATAGCGTAATGAAGGAGGAGAGCCTCCAGCACATGAACTCTGGAGACTAACACATCAAAAAAAGATGGCTCTCGGGGAAGTGAACAATCAAGACAAGTTTATGTATTTTTTGTCTATTTTATTTTTGTTTATTTATTATTTTTTATATAATTTGTGTTCATCATTCACACTAACCTTTTGCTCTCTCTCTCTCCTCTCTCTCTTAAAATATAGGAAACTGTCAAAGATAAATTAGAAGGCTTGCTTCACAACCATGTGACTCTCCATTGCATCAACTTCAGAGGAGGTCCTTAGCTTGGTAGTCGGACAGAGATCTGGCTATGTTAGAAGAAGAGGTTGTGGTCCAAGGCCACCTTCCAAGTCAGCTGTTACAACAGCCACCATTGTTGGACTTCAAGCCCAAGTGAAGGACAAAGATGAGAGAATATCACAAATGGAGGAGTTAATTTCCAAACAAAGAGAAGAGGTGGCTCAGATCCAAGAAAAACTCTTCAAACAAAAGGAAGAGGTGACGCCGAGGTGACTGCGAGGTGACTGCTCGTCTACAAAGTGATATGTCATCTCAATTGAATGAGTTGGTGAACAAGAAGTTCATGGATATGATGTTTCAATTTCATAGAGATTCAAGAGCAGGACATTGATCTTTATGTAGTACATTATGTTTTTTGTTTCAATGTAATGTCATGTACTTTGATTATGACTTTTAAGATGTAAGTGTTGAAGTCTATGTAAATGTTGAATTCTAAGTACTTATGTGAATTTCATTTTTACATTTGTGATGCCATGTTGTTTGTATGAAAGAACATGACAATTATAAATTGTACATGTTACATTTAGCGGCGACTGATGACGACACAATTGTCGCCGTCAAATCTTATTTATAGTGACAATAGCGTTTTACGGCGATCAATGTCGCCGTAAAAAACAAGATTTCATGTAGTGAGCGATCGATTTGAATTTGTTAAGATGGGAATGGCCGTTGCTAGATATCTGATTTGGAGTGACGTGACATGCAAAGGGTGAGTTCGGAATGAGTCTTTGGAGAAAATTCTCAGACACTCAAGTTGTCAATTTGATTAATGAAACAGTGGAGAGAGAGTACTGATATGTGTCCGAGAGGAGATCCTCTCGACCCCCGCAATCGGCCGGTCAATATACGGTGGGGTGATTTTTTTTTAAATTTAACCTCTGTGTAAAACATAAAAGTGAGGAGTTCAAATAAAAAACCCACCATCGAGCCCCCCTTCCTGCGGGGGGTCGAGAGGATCTCCACTCTACGTGTCTAGTCATTTGACTGTACAACCAATTAACTTGTCGATGCATGTGAACTGCTGGTCTCCTTTTAGAAATTGTTGTAGCTAGATATAAATTTTTCTAACCGATTATGAGATTAGTTGGCATTTGATAACATTTATATAAAAATTTTGATGTCTAATTTTTATCTATTATCTAAATTTAGAATTTGATAAATAATAATATATATTATTTTTTCTTTTAAAAAAAGGAAAACTTGTGACAGGAAAACATGGTAACAGCTTCCTCCGGAGGATGCACGTGTAAGAGGACACCCTTCTGCTTGCTAATCACACGTACATTTTCCATTATGGAAATTTTCATTGGCCAGTTGGTATTTAGATACATAGAGAATAAATTAAAAATTTTCCAGTGCATGATACATAGAGTGGATTCAAGTTTCACTTAATTTGACAGAGTTATAATTGATGCAATTAACATCATCAACCTCGCTCATCCAGGAGTTGAAAGAATATATTTTGCAGATGCTACAAGATTTGGTGTTTACCAGCAGAGCAAATTAAGCTGCACTAATGTTCATCGTCCAGCTGGGTCGCCGGCCGCTGCAGCTTCATCACCCTCGGTCGCTTATGGCTGGTATCAAACTGGGGACACAAAGTTATATCCAAAAGAAAGATTCGGCAAAGATGGTTGCAGACAATCTTTTGATACTTTCTGATTTTTGTGGATCGAGCAAATCTAAAGGCTGGTGAAATGGGTTATCTCAAGTTTTTTAGGTGTTATTCGGGGAGTTTGATTAGCTTGCAGAGGAATCAATCTAGTGAAAATAGTGAGCAGAAATGTACCGCAGTGAAAACTAGAGTCTGTACTCATTGATAAAGAAAGAGATTGGGTACTGCTGTCTTCCTTATTTTAAGGCCACATAGGCATTTGATAGTAGATCATTCAGTATATGAATGTCTCCCTCAGTACTATTCACAGATTTGTTGCCACTAAATGAGCATGAAATAGTAAGTTAGATTGTGACCATGGATGGCAGAGTCGGTCGACTCCGCTCCGAATCGACTCCGCTCCGAGTCGGCCGACTCGGAGCGGAATCGGCCCATGCCGACCCGACTTGGGGGGGGGGGGGGGGAACCCACTCATCCATGGGACTAGGTTTGCAATGTCCACTACACGACTCAGCCCGACTCAACCCGACTCCGACCCGACTCGGGGTCGGGATCGGCTGGGGCCGACCGAGCCACCCGACCCGACTCTGCCATCCTTGATTGTGACTAACAATGAGGTTTATGGTACTTCACTAGATAGATAAGCTTAGCCTCTCTTTGTTATTTGTTTACAGGTAATTCCAAAAGTTACTCTTCATCACAGCATTCGGCGATTTCAAGTCCTTGCCTGTCGAACTTATCATCACCATCTGTTTTTAATGGATCAGAAGGTTTATACTTCACTCAGTGTTGGCTATTCTCCTGTGTTGTGACGTTTAAAACTGCTATCCATTTATATGCTGTAACTTCAACTTCAGGAAGGAAAAAGGAAGGCCTTGATCAGGATAAAAAGCATAATGTTAGAGCTAGTTCAGTTCCACGGCCGAGGGCTGTTCTGTCAAGTCCAGGTAATATTTCTACCTTTCATGTTCTTTCTAAAAGCAAACAAGGACTTCGGACTTGAAATGCAGATTGTTGTCCATGAATTGCCAAGAGGGGTTGACATTGGCAACATCAAGTTTTTTTTTGCTTTGACCTCCCTTTCTTAGTGATTGATCCATGTTTCATCCTCTGTAGATAACGACGACATGATCGGACATCAAAATCGGCTCTTGAGGAGAGGGAGAGAGAGAAGGAGACACCTTTGAGGGTTCAAACTTCGCGAGGGAGTGGAGTGGCTGCAGCGGCGGCACAGCGCAAGCCCACACCCAAGAACATCAGAGTTCAGAGTCCTGTCAGCAGGAGAGAAATCACTAAAGGGTCCATTGGTTGCATGTAAAACAGTTTAAGAGGGAAATAATTTTTCACGGAAAAATTTTTACGTGAAAATAAAAATGTAATTGTCTATTTGGTTGTTAGGAAAATATAAAGTTGTATGGAGGGGTATGAGATCTTATGATCCACGTAAATGAGAGAGAGTCATATATTTATTGTGTACTAACATTATTCATCAATTTTTTATTTTTAATATTTTTTTAAAAATAAAAAATTTAAATAATTAATGAAAAATAAGTAACGACAAAGACATATAAAGTAGGAGAAATAAAATAAAAACATAATTTGAATGAATAGTGTTCTATAGATATTTTAATAAAAAATTAAAATTAAACTAACTAATAAAAATAATTAAATTTAAAAAAGACTATTTAATGAGTAGAAATAAAATAAAAATATAACTAAATAAATAGTGTCTCAACAAACATCACTGTAGATGTCTAGAAAAATGGCATCCGCGTGAAAACAACGAATATCAAAATCTGAGATTTCGGTGATACAGTTTTCCAGATTTTGATTTTCAAAAGTACTAAATGGTCAAAAAAAATATATTCCTGAAAACGATTTTCTCGTGCAAATTTTTCGTTCAAACAAACGGACCCTAAAGTGCTAGCAACAGCAATAGTCCCAAGAAAAAATCCTCACAGATACGTGCGAAAACCCTTCGCCAGACGCCTGCCAAAGGAAAATCAAACCTGACTGGGTGTTCTAGAACCAGATACACCCGCCGGGGAAGTTTGTACAGTGACAAACTTAGTATCACTCTTATCACAGAACTTTGTTCTGTTCCTGGGACAGGAATGCTGCTGCAACTTAATTTTTGCTGGATGGTTTTTTTTTATTTTTTATTCCTGGATATGAAAATTCGAGGCAGATGGAGATCCTGCCATTTCCAATTTTGAGAATGTTGAAAAGTTTGTGTGCGCAAAGAAAAATTTGAGATGGGTCTTCCCACTTTCGCAATCCTGTATAGTTTTTGATGCTTTTGACTTAACAAGAGTGCACTAGGATCTATATTTAACACAGTAAAGTCTATGGTTCTTGTGATCTGTACTGAATGAGCCTATACATATTTTGTGAAGGCGAAGCCTTGAATCTTTTGAATGATTTGAGGCAATCGGAGTAAACCAACGTGACCATTAAGGTACTAACATCATTATTAAAATCAAGTTACGTTTTTTTTTTGTTTGGAATTCAGGTATGACACCAGTTTAGAGCGAAATGTGTGTATGTTCAAGAACCTTTTTTAAGAAGGAAATGTCTATTGAAATATACATGCTTACATTTCATTCAAAACTAGGTATGCCCATCTATAGCACTTTTTTCCTACTAGATTTTAATAAATATATTTCCATTAAACAACTTAAGTGCAACTATTTTGTCTTAGCGAATACATGACCTCGAATCTAACCACCACCGGTCGATCTCCAGTTATTTTATCACGTCTAATGGTCACGTCAATTTTGTTCCATCTGAAATCACCAGATTGGCGAAGGACTCGACCCAAACACAGCATTGCACCACCAAACCGGAGGCAAATTCCTCCCTTCTGTGTCTAAAATTCACTTGTCTCGTGTACTAGGAGATGATATTACATGCAGATCGCAACCAAGAAGAAAATATACACATGCCGACCACCCAACGCATAACACTCTCCAACCATGCACTTGCTACAGACTAATTCCTAAATCAGTGAATAATCTAATGTGGTGGTGATGCAAACATCTACATCTTGTCCCTTTTTTGCAAGGTTTTAATCTTGTCATCAGTGGGAAGATCAAGAAGACTAAGCAGACCGTTCTCCAGTCAAACGATATCTACCTCAAACTCCTCGTCAAGGTGAACCTCCAATCGGAACTCCCGAGATAGAAGATGCTTTCAGAAATGCATGTCTCCAACTTAGAACTCTAGATTTCTTCTCCAATTATCTACATAAATTTTCTGTCAGGGCTGTGCAATCTTCATCTTTTCTCTAATAAAGTTGTATACTCTTGGTTGTGTTTTGCACCAAATCAGGTCCTAACTATTATCTTCCACTAATTTCATCCCAACATATTGGAGACTTGTAACATTGGCCATATAATGCCTCAAGTGAAGCCATTTTAATGTTTGCCTGATAGTTAGTATTATAGGCAAACTCCATGTGAGATGAATGATCATATCAGTAACCACTAAATGTATCATACATATTCTAAACATGTCTTTCACAATTCAATTGATTATCTATGTTTCTTCATCAATCCGATGGTGAAAGACAATGTAAGTTGGGATGCCATACAACCTTGCCACCTCCTTGATGTACAGAGTTGAAAAAACTATTGAGAACTACTAGTGTATTGAAACCCTTGGACATGCTTAAGTGGAAATGGGGAGGATTTGATACCATATAAGCTAGTGTTGACAGATTGACCTAGTTGACACACTTCTTAAGAACCAAGTTAAATTCTAGTAGTGCATTTTAAGTTGTTATATTGTGGAAGACAAATAGAGAGCACCAATCAAATTGTGGAAGACACATTTAGAGCTTACAAGATAGGATTTGGTGGTTACTAGTATGACCATTTATCTCTCATAGAATTTGTCTACAATAATAACTATCAGTGAAACATAAAAATAGCTCCATTTGAGACATTGTATGTTTGGTGTTGCAAGTCTCCAATATGTTGGGATGAGATTGGTGAAAGGTAATGACTAGATCTGATTTGATGCAAAACAAAACCAGGATTATATTGCAGTCCCAATAGAAGAATTATGAGAAGAGATGTGAAGTTCTAAGTTAGAGACCATATATTTTTTAAAAGTACCAAGGGGTTCAAAATCTTGGAGTAAATAAATTAGACCTTTTGAGATCCTAAAGAAAGTTGGAGAAGTGGCCAATCAACTTGCATTGCCTCCACAATGGGGGGAAGTGTACAATATGTTTCATGTCTTAAGGCCGAGGAGATTCCCTACTGACATGATGGTTTGGAGATTTTGGAACAGGTTTGCAAGTTCCTAGTCAACAAGCAACCCATCTCACTCTCAAACTCATCACCTTCGTTAAGGGTGAAGTCTGCAAAGCCAAAATCATCCTTTTAAACTAAAAAAAAAAAACTTTTGAGTGAAAACGGACCGGTACCGTACAGTACCATCTCACAAATTCTCAGTTCGTGGCAATATCTTGATCCGGTAAACCTCTATGTCACCTTCAAAACTTAAATATTGAGGAGATGACTACATTACATCAGACTATACAAGGACTAAATCGTTTTGAAATCGACCGATATTAGATTTATATCCCAACGAACCTTCATATGTGCTACTGCCGAATAAGACAAACATTACGCGAAATCTTAATAACATGATATGGAACCCTCAACGGAGAAAATAGAATCTACTTTAATACCATGTCCTAGACCAGAATAAAACAAAATTTACGTAATAGATCTTAATAAAATAACATGAAGCCCCGAAGGGAAAGAATAGAATCATCCTCCTCAAAGCCTTGATATTGAAAGGATATAAATCGACAGATGAGATTTATATCCTCACATTTACTCCCCTCAACCAATATGAGATTTATATCCTCACATTTACTCCCCTCAACCAATATGAGATTTATATACTAAAATTTACCCCCCCCCCCTCCCTCGAAACTAACATCCAGTTGCCATGACAATCATGACACTATTGGGTTGAATATGTTTTGAAATTTCCTAAAGTTGTATTTTAATGATGACCAATGAACATCACTCATAATTTAATTTTGACGATGACATTTTGTTTGTACATTTTGTACATATTAAAATGATGACATATTGAACATGTTATACATTTTACACATATCTTTCATGTCATAACAATGCCTAAACAATATATTTTTTTAATAGTTATTATCTCATACTTTGATGATAATATCTTATGTTAATGACCTACATTTAATATTTTCAGGATTACACAAGTTTGCTTGTGGTGTCGACACATTCTCTGATGGTGTCGACACTAGATAACTGTCCCAGAAGCATTTTCTAAAAGAAAGGACCAGTGGTGTCGACACACTCCCTGATGGTGTCGACACTGGTTGACTATCCCAGGAGCATGTTCTGAAAGAAATGCCAGTGGTGTCGACACACTCTCTGATGGTGTTGACACTAGTTCACTGTCCCAGAAGCCCAGTTTGAAGACTTTGCCAATGGTGTCGACACACAACTTGGTAATGTCGACACACATCAGATATAATCTCAGTACTTGAATTCTCTGGACACGTGGTCGCTTGGGGATCAAGAGAATTTGCCTAGATTTTTGTGCTCACGGACTCCAAGGGTCCACATGGAACTAGGGGTGTAAACGAGCCGATACGTTCAACGAGTAGTTCGAAACTCGACTCGATAAAAGCTCGGTCCAGCTCGTTTATTTAATAACGAGCTGAGTTTGAACAAAAAAAAAACTCGATTCATAAATGAGCCGAGTCTGAACACATGTGAGCTCGGCTCGATTATACTCGCAAACAGCTCGTTAAGAGCTCGTTAAGAGCTCGATTAAACACTCGTTAAGAGCTTGTCTAAGTACTCGCTAACACTTCGTTTAAATATAATAAATATATATTGACATAAATTATATTTACTTGTTTTATACAGTTATTCTTACAATATAAAATATTTATGAGAGTTTAAATGTCATAGACTAAATCCACAGTGTATATACACAAATTATGCAAATGAGGCTATATACACAATTCATGTAAATAGGGGCATGAACATAAAATTTAGTGTTGCAAAGTCCACCAGCATATCAAGCATCTTCTTCCTCCCAAGACCGACCTGCGTAGTAGGTGAGTCCCCCGGTGGGGCCGAGGGCCACGTTGTCGGCCACTGACATCTCCGGCGACCATTGTGGACCATCTGTTAGTGACAGACGGTGCTCTCGGCGGCTGCAATACTGTCACCGATAGTGCTCTCGGCGTCACGCACCAACCCTCTCCCATGCGGTGTCTATCTATTAATCTCATATTGCTTGTGACAAATTATGATATATTTCAAACATTATATTAAAATAGTTAAATTAAGTAACTTATCAAAACTATTGAGATATGAGCTTTAATAAGATAAATTTAGGTCTTATGAACGATCAATTTTTTACTTATAGATTGGATGGACTTATATATACGAACTCACAAATTCAATTAAGCTCGTTAAGGTACTCGTTAAGGACTCGAACTCGAGAGTATTTAAACGAGCCGAGCTTGAACAAGCATTTTCAATACTCGATATAGCTCGAGCTCGGCTCGAACTCGATTAAAAGTTAACGAACAGAGTTTGAGCAACATACTACTCGGCTCGACTCGGCTCGTTTACACCCCTACATGGAACTATGTTGCAATTCCCAGCGAAATCTTTTGCCCAGCGAAATCTTTTGGCGACAAAAGAGGTCTCTCCAGATCTTGGTCGTCTCCAGAAACTGCAATTCATTCTTTCAAAAAAAGTATGAGGGAATCAAGGCCAATTTCTGAAGAGAGCCTTGATGTGCTGAGCAAGGGAGCAGATTCAGCAGGAGCACATCAATTGAAGAGGATTTTCTGGCAATTCATAAGCTCAGAGCATTGCCAATTGACGAGGAGCTTCATCAAGCCTCTTCAATTCAACATTCTGCAAGAAATCTTCATCGAAGAACACTCATTCTACATCCACTTCTCTAACTTTGAGTTTGTTCTTCCTTAATTCGTCTATGAAATTTGTGCATGAAATTCTGCACAAATTTTCTATGAACGAATCCATCTTGAGTCAGATCATTGCTAGAAGATCTGATTTTTGTTGTCTTTGACCTAACGTGGGTTTTGTGAGTCATCGAACTCTGATTTGTGAGTCATCGCACTCACTGTGTGGTTGGAGCCATCGTGCTCAGTTTGTGTGTTATTGAACTCAAGATTGTGTGTTGAGTCGTCGTGCTCAAGATGTTTTAAAATCTTCATGCTCCAATGTGTGTTGTGCTCAAAATTTTGAATAGTGACCTCACTATGTGGGGTGGACATAGAAATCACTAGAGGTGATTTCCGAACCACCTAAAAATCTTTTGTGTAATGATTTAATCTGCTTGTCTGCACTAGATGCTTGCATAAAATTTCACTTTCACACTTAATGTTTAATTACTTCAAACATCATCTACACACACCAAAACTTCAGATCAATAAATTGTTTATTTGAATTGATCTCTGATTCAAAATAATTTTGAATTGCTTAAGCTTCCGTATTAATTGGTGATTAGATCTATTCAACCCCCCTTTCTAGATCTGATCCATCCACCTATTCGATCCAACAGACACAAGAAATGCTATCCATCCATCTGCACAAATAGTAAAAATACTCATCTAGAAACCATTTATCATCCTTGCATTTAGTTGTCAGAATGAGAAATCGATCCTGGACGCACAGTTTTACCACACATCAAGACAGTAAGTAGTTCTCACAATGCTCACAGCTTCAGGGAGCGGTCAAGGAAGAAAACGTAGGGGCAGACAAAACTTGAAGGTTTAAAATGAACAGCAGAGGCACTCGCGACTTGCCTCCTCGGGCAAAGGCCCCAATCCAGTCCCACCTTCAGACGCAAACGAACACTTCCCAGATAAAAAAAGCATGAACACTTGAACACCAACAAAAAAAAAAGCATGAACATCATTTGAACACCAACAAAAAAAGGTTCGATCAAACATACGAAAGAACGGACCAAAAATATAACAGAAACAGATTCAAAGACCAAACAAATGAACTGCATCAAATGATAAGGGCCAAAGGTTTATCACACTCATAGTGCATTTGAAATTGTAATGATGCCTGAACATGTTGAGGTTTGACTAATTTTTGTCTGAATAAAACAAAAATAGACCGATAAACGCCTAAAGGAAAAAACTGAGGTGAGAAAAGTAAACTAGACGTTGTAGGACTCTGCTCCGGGTCACAACTGTCCCTCAGCAAGATGTTCAGGCTGACGCAGCAGCTGCCCTCCTTGGCATAGCTTGCGTCCCTGGAAGCAGGAGAAATAAATGCTTTTTCAGTATAGAAAAAATACCAAAAAATGTTAATATGATATATTGCTTTTATATTTTTAAATTAAAACAGAACTTACGACAGATGTAAAAAGCAATTGCCAGTTATCTGGCAATTAGACTACTGAAAAGTCTAAATATTATTAATGCACGTGTTGAGTATAGGTGGAAGAAAAAACCTTCTCTGAAATTTGTCTTGAATCTTCGAGGTACATGACGAAGATACCTCATCCTCCCAGTACCAGTTGTCTTCCTCCGGATAGCCTTCACACTCCAATTGTCTGTTCATGAAATTTATACCAAAAAAGCAGGCAACAGTTCACGCCATTTTTACTCCAGAAGTAGCTCAAGGTGGAGACAAGGAAACCACACTGTAGAACTTAGTAAAACCTAGATATAAATGCTTGTAAAATCCACCATGAAGAAAATAATTAATAACATGGAAGCTTAAAGTTTCTTCTTTAAGAATGCAGTAAATCAAATGACATGGTGGGATAAGTGCAAACGGCATACACTGAATGATACACATTAAATGTGTTCATGTAACATATTCACCATAGAATTAAGGAATTAAAATCAATCAACTCAATTTAACAAATGCCACTGATGTCTGCACTGTCCCTAGCTGTCATCCTCAATAGGGGGACAACATGGGGGGGCGGGGGTCTTGGAATTAATCAGTTGTCATGAGGCTTTAGTATGCAAAATCGAAATGCATCATAAACTATCTCAGATTCTGTATATGTAGCAAAGGCAGCATTTAGTAACAACTGCTCACTATCTTTTTGACTCCATATTTGTAGGAATGTTAACTTTAAGTGGTAATCTTCCAAATCGAAGAGCTGTATCTGATTCCACGAGAAGTTGATTTTGTGTCAGACACAAATAATGTTATCTCATGATCTCCATCAATGCAGACTTGAGGTTTTACATTTAAATCCCCAGACATAGATGGAAGGTACCGTAGGAAATTACCTTTCCTCTTTCCTCGACCTTTTGCCAATCATAGTTTTTACAGCAACCTGCCCAAACACCCCCCGCCCAGTGCACACATAGATCAATAAGTCAAACTGACCCAGGAGCTCAAACTGAAGGCAAGGACGGCAGAATGCAGCTACACCAGCAGAGATAATGTAGACCAAGATAAAGGTAAGGTCAAAGGGAATTTGAGCATGGCACCCTGAGCAACAGACCAGTGGCAGTCACAGTTGCATTACCAGTTGGGTGGCAAGTAGGGAGATGCAGGTGTTGCCAATCAAGAGTAGATAGTAGCGCATGTAAAAGCTCCCTCGTGAGGGTTTTCCCCTTCCAGGCCTTCATAACATCCATGTTATGGAGATCATTACCATCTTCATCATAATCCATCAAAAAGGAGCAGCGGTGAGCCCCTGTCCCAACAATCCACCTCCAAGAAAGAGTTGACGGAGCAGGGTTGAACCTTAATATTCCTGCTTCAGGACAAAATTGGATAGGGCACCCGCTGCAATCTATCACAGCCTACATGTTCCAAAGACCATCATGCAATGGGACTAGCTTTTCATACAAAATCCATATCCGCTACAACAGAGGAAGAAGACGATAGCTTTTTGTATAATCAATCTTATAAACAAACATCACGAATTCTGAGGTAAAAGTTTTCACATTAGATCGTAATTTAGCAAAAGGATTGCCAGAAGCAAGGTTGCTTGCAAAAGTGGGAAGCTCATTTTTCTGAAACTATACTTTTCTTCTGTAGAAAATGCAAGGCTGTGTTGTGTTACGCCTCAAAAACGTACCCAAAAAATGTCTAACGCCCATCTCGGCCCTCTCAGCGCAGTGCCACAACACACAAAACGGCCTCAGGGTAATGTCTAGGGAGAAGGATCGGACATGGTGGATGTCACCAAACGCCTTAAAAAATGAGCGCGTCTCGCGTTCACCTCTGAAACCATTTGCAAAGAAACTACGGGAGGAAGGTGATCCCGCCACCCCAGAGTGGAGAAGCTGACGCGGAACAGAGAGAGGTTCAGTTCAAATTCTTCAACGCGGTGTATCACATAATCCCAAACAGCTTACAACAAAAAGGATAACAAAATCGTCCACGGCCGAAGAACAAACCCCGAACATATTGACGCCATCGAAGCAGCCACAGAAGCCGATCAAGCACTTTCAAAGGAATCGAAATCCAAAACAAAAAGTAACACAGCAAGCAAAAAGTTGTCCAAAGAAAAAAGAAATCTACGGCAAAACAGCACCGAAGTTACTGAAGCATCACAAGAAAGGCCCCATCACACAGAGGAAAACCCTAAGATTTAAGATGAAACCCAAACAGATCTGGGCCAGCAAATCAAAGAGATGGTGCTTACACTTTCGGATGCGTGCCGAAGGGTAGCCACAGGAGCCGCACGTGCTCTTCTGGAGGTGGAAGCTTCTCCGCCCACACCTCACGCACAGCGTGTGGGTCTTGTTCCTCCGCTTTCCAAAGCTTCCCGTGCCCTTGCCCTGGAGCAAAAGAACGCGAAGATACAACAGATTAGACGCTTGCCGATCCGGAAGCGAAGAAGAGAGAGCAGATTGGAAGCTGCCCGCGGGGAGATCCCACCATTTCGGTCGCCCCTGGAGGACTCGGCGGCCGCCGCGAGCAGGGCAACACGAACAAGAACCCTAGCGAAGACGAGAACCCACCCACACTTCTATATATGTGGACATGTAGATGTAGGTACATATTTATCAAAGTACCCCTCCTCCGTGGATACGGAACATATAAAAAATTGATACTTAATATTAAATATATATATATATATATATTTCGCATAAATTATTTTCAAAATAATTATTAAAATAAACTTCCCATGCAAGAACATGCTTTGGATCAAAGTTGCATTTTCAATCGAAGTATGCGTTCCATTCCATATATATATGGTTGTCAAGTATATGTATTCGATATCAAATTGATATATTTTAAGAAAGATATATTTAATACACATAAAAATAAAGATAAATTAATTAGAAATCTCTAAGTAATAGAAATGTCTTTGCTCTAACAGAATTCAACGTATACTGTAATAGGAAATAATATTTACTGTAATGAGTTACAATTTTATTAAACGTTAAAAAATAAGTAAAAATTTGACAGACTCCTAATTAATTTGTCCTAAAAATAATATAGTCACAGAGACATAAATTTCAATTTCCATGTTTATACTATATTTCAGAAATATTCAATAAAATAACAGTTTTAGGTTTAATCTAAGAAGTAGCATAATTATTCCCCCTAAAACTCGGATGTCAAACATGTTCACTAAAGGCAAAGTTTGATATTTGGAAAAGATTACTTATCTCCACTTATTTTTTGGATAGGCTAATTATTCGGAGGTTGAAAAAATGAATATTTTATAGGAAACATTAAACACATACTCTTAAAATATAGATATTCGCCTTAAAATCTGCATAGTGTATCTTATATCATATATTTCATATATTTGATCATATATGTTCTTATCGTTTAATTCTATTTATTTAACACAACTATAATAGAATTAAGAGAGTAAAAAGACCAACTTTTTCTTTATAACTCTTGCAAAAAATAATTTTTATAACTCTCCCTCTCTCCTCATTATCGGACCCCTCCCCCACCGAATTAAATCACTTAGTCATCTCTCTCTCTCTCTTCTATTGAAGAGGGATATTTTAATATTTTTACCCCTTATTTATCTATTAGGCTTACATATTAATAAAATATTCTTTCCATTCTAATAGATCTGATGACCTTTTTTAATTTCAAAAATATAAAGTATAGACGAATTTGGTCTAGACTCGAGGGCATTTATTGGGCCAGCTTAAAGGGACTTGAGAAAACAAGTTCCTTTAGTTGACTGAGGATGACCCAATTGGCAATGACGATCAATCTTAGAAAGGTGTTTTCAGAGACAACCATTTGACGATCAACTTAATATAGCTCGGGAACGAGTCAAGAGGAGAGATAAGGGTTAAAGAAGTGGACTAATTAAGTAGCGTTCGCGTCATGTTCTATGTCTTTTATTTGTGCCTTTTGAATTTTTTTGAAGATAGCTCGGTGAGGGAGGAAGAATGGACATCTAAGGTGTAACAATCTCGAATTTAAATACCAAATAAATAAAAATTGTAATTAAATAAATATGATAAATAAAATTAATTAGAATAAATAGAATTTAAAAGAATTAAATCAAAGTCACTAAGTTAAACTAGGAATTGGTTTTACTAATGGTCTAAACATGAATTGTTGGGCCTAAATATGAAGAGCCCATCATGGGATGTGAAATAATTAAGTGAATTTCGTACCTAATAAATTAATAAATGGTAAAGGGTTAAGATAAATATTAAAACAACTCATATCTATCCTAAAAAGAGTCTTAGACTTACCCTAACTCTTTACCCACGAAATGACTCTCTTCCCAATCCTAAATACGAGATAAATGTTAGGAAGGAAGGTGATAAAAGAGGAAATTCGAAATTTAATAGAAAGGAAGAGTTTTTAGTAGTAGGGACTCTATTAGTAACCCAATACACCATAATCCGGCCCTATCACCCTCATTTTCGTTGCTGAGACTCTGGGAGACGAAGGAGAGGCTGGAGGACGAAGAAGCAAGGAGAGGCTGGAGGACGAAGAAGCAAGGAGGAGAAGGCTTAGATCAAGGGGGATTTCTCTTCTTCGTCACCAAATTAGGGCTTTTTCATTACTGCAACGAAAGGTAGACAATCTCTCAAGTACAAATCGTGAAACTTTAACCCTAGGCAGTCCATGCACCCCTCTTCGAAAACTCTATGGTTTCACACTTTTTCGTTCATCCATGAGGGCGAATTAAATGTTGCAATCCCTGTCATATCCATGCACCTGAACCCTCTTGTTTACTTTAAATCATTGTATGTACTCGATCCATACCCTGAATTTATTCTCATAAATACTACTTGCTGCTATCTTTCAAACGCCCCTATTTGCCCTAATTTTAATCTTGTATTCGTTGCCAATTAAATCATTGTTCCATGACTGTGCTTGTTTAGGGCACTGAAATGTAACCTAGTCAAGGCATGCCTTAGACATGTCTGTTTTCTAATAATCGTGCCCAGTGATAATCTTCATGTCTATTGTCGTTTAAAATTAATCTCATGATTTTTGGATCATCGTGTGATTTTATTCGGATTTTTGAAGAGTACTGTGTAATGCCGTGGAGGGATGGAACCCACCCAAAAAGGGGAAAATCTCCCTTTTTGGGCTCGGGCCACCTTCTGAAGTCGCAACGGCCTGATCCGTCGTGATCTCAGAAGGGGTCGTGACACGGAGGTCCGTCGCGTTCAGAACGCGACGGGTCGACTGGTCTCGACCTGCCCCCGGTTCACCCCATCGGTCGGTTCAGCAGAACGCGATCGGACCGCACGTCGCTACCTAAACGCGACAGCTACCCCTGTCGCGACATCAGTATTGCGGCCAGAGCCTGAATTTGCACATATAACCCTGCTCTTTGTATCATTTAAACCATGTTTAATCTTAATTAAACACTGTCATGACTAGTTTCGACCTGTTAATTATAAATGAGTAATATTACATGGAGCTAATTAATCAAAAAGGCTATATACACAATCTATCATGCTCTCTTGATTCAATTACACTTGCACACACTAAACAATCATGTTTGCCATGAGACCTTATTAATTTACTCAATAATATATCTGGTAATTAAGTGTAATTAATACTTAATTTCCCTATTTAAATAATGACAATTGTCTTCGTTTTATTGTGCGCTTTGTACATCGTTACCGCTTCCCTCGACCTTCGAGCACTCGAGGCACGACAGACACTTATTTTCTACACACTTTTCTTGGCATGATCCACCTCTCCACCGGAGACTCCTGACTAGACCAGAGAATCCTTGTCAAGGCCTCCGTATGTCTTCTTGGCTTTGGCGGCACGTCCTTAGCCGACGAGCTGTTGTACCCTTAAAACCCGTTACACTTTTAGGGATCACTACGATCCATGGCCTTAATGTGTTCTCTCTTACCTCGAGATCACGCCGGACCTCTGGTCTATATTCGTAGCACGGCTAGTGGGCGGTTGTGACTTCTATCTGACTGCCCACCCCACATAGTGCCGTGCAACTGTTACCATCGCTGTTTAACATTGTTTTACGATTATACCCCTATCTCATCTACTATCTCTGTACTCTCACCTGTTCACGTTCTCTCTACTTTCTCATCTATTCGTCTATTCCTCTCATCTATTCTTGCTACTCTCTTTGGCCATTTGTGTGATTATCTAAGATAAAGAAATGACTTATGTCAGCGCAATAGGGCCCGATTTGGTCCTAGGGAGAGCGCCTGAAAAGTGTCAGTGCCCATGGGAGTTAAAATGATCAAGGATGTGTACGGTATGCATCCAGTGCCATTATACTATCTAGATTAATCTATGACAATCAAAGTGCTATCAATACAAGTGCAATCTATTCAAGTGCTATCAGAACATGCTATTATCGTTACATGGCCATTCCATTATCATTCTCGTTGTGCTATTTCTTTATACAAGTGCTATTATTGTCTTTCCATCGTTACTTGACTATTCTCTTTAGATACCCTGCCTTTAAGACATTAATTATTTAATTCATGCTTGTTCTCATGAGATATTAAGTCTTACTGGGCGTTATTCGCTCATCATGCGTATTTATTTCATGTGTTCAGGTGAGTCGGATGACGAATACCACACTCACGAGGATGGAAATTGAACGAGGATGTTGCTCAGGAGTGACCAGTTCAGCAACCATGCTTAGTAGTTAGTTAATATAGTTATGAGTCAGTTAGTCCATATGTAATAGTTGGATTTTGAATAAGTACTCTGGGTCTTAGCTTTGGCTCTGATTAGTGGATGTAATAGTTAGATGATGAATTATTAATGAAGTTGGATTTCTTTTGGCATTATTCCAACTGTGCAATGGTTTGTCAATTATTTATTGCTCTATACTATATAATAACTGTAATCTCGCTCTGATATTCCGCGTCGGGGCGTTACAGTTTTTGGTATCAAAATCTAGTTATTCTTAAGTATATGATGATCTAGGTTTGACCTGCCTTGACTTAGAGTCTAAGTCTATACCTATGTGAGATGGTTAGAACCATGGGTAATAAGATAAAATAAACTCACACATGCACAACTCCGTGATATGCAGCAGACTAAGTCAATATCTTACATTAAATTCTCTTTTGAAGAAACTTAAACACTAGCAATGACAACGGAGCCTGCACAACTCCGTGATATGCAGCAGACTATTCAGCAGCTCACGTAGGCTTTACTACAGGCTGCTGGAGCCAATAATAATAACAATAATCGAGAAGCCGGAGAATTACACAAAAATTTCTGCAATCTGAATCCACCTCGTTTCAGTGGGACCACTGATCCTGATGAGGCAGAAAACTGACTTAAGGAGATTGAGCGTATCTTCCGTATTATGCAATGCGCGGATGGTGACAAATTTTTAATAACACTTTCTTTCTGGAACGAGACGCCCGTATAATTTCCCCAATCATATTATCTCGAATACGTGGGTTATTGCCAATCCGCCTCAATTGGGACCTAAATTTTGTCCGCATCTCTTGCCCGCTCATATCTTTACTTATTAATTTTGGGAAACTGATCGACCTCTATGACAACTACTCTTTTCCATGAAACGAAAAATAATTGAAAGGTGGAGTTGATAAATCCACTTCCTCTACAATTATTTCTGTTTTCTTTTCAAGTACTAACCAAATTAATCAAGTCTCAAACTCAAAAATATTGAGAGAGAGAGAAAGAGAGAGAGAATAGAAATTGTTTGTCTAATTTTGTTCGACTAAATTTTACAGTACCATGTCCTACTCTCTGGACAACTGTAAACTTCAAGATAGATGAACAATTGAGATGCAAGTATCGTATAACTGGTATAGAAAAAGTTAAAATGGGTGATTAAACAATATATTTCAAAAAAGATGCATGTATGCTAGGGTACTACTGTATGTCCTCACTGTCCGAGGAGAATTTTCTTTCTTTTGTGGACATGAAGATAGAAGATTGGGTAAATTAATTAGAAGTTTCTGACTATAAGATAAAGGTTTTTATTATAATAAAGTTTAACGTATACTGTAACAGATGATAACACTTATTGTAATGAATTACAATTCTATTAGAAACTAACAAATAAGTCAAAAATTGATAAAAAACTCCTAATTAATTTACTCTAGAAGATTATATTATCCCATGCTACTACGTACGCACATCATATATATGGAACAGATTAATAAGCATGTAAAGCCTGTGTTTGTAAAGCCTGTGTTTCTGAGAGAGAGAGAGATGGGCACGACGGCACCGGCTCCACTTCCTCGTCGGAGGCAATTTGACGATACTTGAGGACAAAAGATTCCGGCTGCGGCCGGTGATGATGTCGATGATCTTGGAGCTAGTTTGCTGTCGCCCAGAAATCGCCCGCCGGATTTGGCGTGCGAAAACAGGGAATCTGCATATTAGAAGATCAAGTTAATTATAATATTATACACGCGCGCAAGCGATCCCATTGAAGCGGCCGGCGAGAAAGGTTTGCTAGCAGATCGATAGGAATTGTCGTTGGCTGTTATACCTTCTTCTGCAGCGCGATGCAGCATGCATCCAGCTGCATCAGTTCGAAGCAGTGCACCTCGGAGTCCTTGTCCATCCGGTGGTGCTGCTTGATGAAGCAGGCCCCCGCCTGGACCCCATGGGCCGGGTAACCACGGTCAGGACCCTGACGTGACCGTGCCGGCGGCGGCATGCAATAGGGCTGCGACAGCTCCGACAGGCCGGTGGCGACTGTTAACAGCTGGTTGTACGTGCCAAAGGAGTAGCTGGGCTGGACATCCACGTCTGGTGGGTTCATGATCTCCAAGTGATCCATCTCTCTCTCAGGGTCATTAGGGGAGATTCTTAGAACCGAAGAAGAAAGTGTTTGGAATTGAGAGGAGAGAAATAAGCTAAACACTACTGGGGGTTTCTTTTAAAATAGCAGTGTTTGGAATTAAGAAAAATAGCACCGTAAAAAAATAAATTCGTAATCGAGTACATTTTTGACCGTAGACCACACTTTTATATTTAAATAATAATAAAATAAAAAATCAGAAGTGCGCTATCCAACTTGCAAGACCGGTCCACCATTTTTTTTTTAACTTCTCCTTTCACATCCAATATATTTAAGGGATCTAAATAGTATCTAATTAAGATACAATTTAAAACATAAGTTAATTAAGAGATGATACAAATTATAATAATTTTAGTTTAATTTTTTAATTAATTTTTATCAAGTAAAAATTATCTCAAAAATTATTAAATCGACTTAATCTCAACATCTAAAGATCTAAATGATGTCTAATTGAGATAAAATTTCAAACATAAGCTAATTAGAGAGATGATACAAATTATAGTAACTTTAGTTTAATTTTCGTCAAGTAAAAATTGTCTCAAAATACATTAGGTCGACTTAATCTCAACATCTATGCATCAATAACTCTTGATATTTATATGTTTAGAATCAATACATTTTCTAGTAATTATGTGCGACAAATTTTATGTGCACTTAAGGGGTCTAAATGGTGTCTAATTAAGATAAAATTTAAAACATGAGCTAATTAAGAGATGATATAAATTATAATAATTTTTAATTAATTTTTTGTCAAGCATAAATGTTAACATTAAGTCGACCTAATAATTTTTGGGACAATTTTTACTTGACAAAAAACTAATTATTAAAAAAATAAACTAAAATTATTATAATTTGTATAATCTCTTAATTAGCTCATTGATATGGTATGTTCTCGGCACATGGAAGACAAGCGACGACATAGAAGATGATGATCTCTTAACACGGCTATATGTGACCGAGTGTCTTGTGCATGGCATGCCCCTAAGTGGTACTCGCGAATGATGTTGAATGGCGGCCGAAGCTACGCTCGACCCTTCCATCCTATATATAGTCGTCCCCGCGGCAGTTAGCTATGGCAAGAGCGTTGTTTGACAGCTCATCCGATTGCGGGGTACCCGGAAGATAGCTCACCCGACCGCAGAGTACTCGGAAGACAGTTCACCCAATCGCGGGATGCGCGGAAGACATGTCCCCCCGAAACCCGCGCATGCGGTAATCGTGGCCATGAAGAGCGTGACCCTGGAGAGCTCTAGCTGGCGACGGTTGAGCGTCATCAAAGGCAGTACAACTGTCAGTCATCCCCCCACTATATAAAGGGTAGACACTCCACTGGCAAAGGTACGTTGTTCCCCACCATGCTAGGCCATTCTGCTCAACTAGTGACTGACTAGAGCGTCGGCGTGTCTCCCCACCGTGGTCTCTCGGCGGGCTTTACAGGTCAAGTCGGGAGCTCGAGAGCAGCGTCGCACGTCGGCCAAGTGAGCCTCAGATGAGATTCATCGGTTTGGTCGTCTCGGCTCACTCTGGCGAGAAGCACCTCAGCAGTCACCCTGGCATGAGCCGACATATGTTACAATAGCAGTAACACTCATGTTTTAAATTCATCTTAATTAGACACTATTTAGACCCCTTAAGTGCACACAAAGTTTGTCGCAGGATGACGAATCCTTTGTGCACTTCAACAGGATGACATTTGATTTTGAAAATAAAGTCAACATAATTACTAGACAAATGTACTGATTCTAAACATAAATATCAGGAGTTATTGATGTATAGATGTTGAGATTAAGTCGACCTAATATTTTTTGAGACAATTTTTACTTGACAAAAAATTAATTTAAAAAATTAAATTAAAATTACTAAATTTGTATATCTCTTAATTAGCTTATGTTTAAAATTTCGTCTCAATTAGACATCATTTAGATCCTTAGATGTTGAGATTAAGTCGATTTAATAAATTTTTAGATAATTTTTACTTGACAAAAAATTAATTTAAAAAAATTAACTAAAATTATTATAATTTGTATCACATCTTAATTAGATTATGTTTTAATTTCATCTTAATTAGATAGCATTTAGATCCTTAATATATCAGATGTGAAAGGAGAAGTTAAAAAAAATGGTGGACCAAAGCAGAAGTCGAACAAGCCTTGGCCGACTGATAGCGCGCTTCCGGCTTCCTATTTTATTATTTTTTAAACGCAAAAGTGCGGTCCACGATCAAAAGTGTGACATTACGATTATTTATTTTTTTACGATGCTATTCTCCTTAAAAACTTTTCAAACTCTGTTATTTTAAAAGAAACCCCAACACTACTGACAGTCTGCCTATAAGCTAAACACTACTGACGGTCTATCGGCTCTGTGTGCCAGAGGGTGCTCTGCAACATATATAGCTAGAAATAGTAAGGCTCGAAAGCCATCACTTGCCGCATGGCAAGAGATGAAGAAAAACAGCCGGAGAAGCGGAGTAGGGGAGATGATTTGTGTGAGTCCACCACGTGAACGTGGCCAGTTATGGGCAGTGGCATGTTCACGATGTGGTCTCCTTCTATCTCTCATCTCACCACTTGAACCCACACGCCTTCTATGCGCGCGGTGCTTTCGCATACGAGTAATCTAGCCGGGAGCATAACTTTGGGTGAAAGGGGTCGTGCCCCTCCACTGCGCGTCGCGTGGAGGGGGCGGCCCCAAGTGCATTTAATGCATCCTTGTTTTTTTTAAAACGTTAAAACATGCACACAAATGATCTGTTAGTGCACACAAATGACACATTAGTACACACAAATAGCACATAGTACACACTGATAGTAATTTGTACTATTTGTGTGCACTAATGTGTTATTTGTGTGCACTAACAGATTATTTGTGCGCACTAACAGATTATTTGTGTGCATGTTTTAGCGTTAAAAGACAACAACAGTGCATTAAATGCACTTGGGGCAGCCCCCTCCACGCGGCGCGCAGTGGAGGGGCACGGCCCCTCCACGTAATGCTATGCTCCCGGCTAGTCGGGAGCATAGCATTTTTCTTCGCATATATATATATATATAATATGTGTGTGTGTGTGTGTTCAAAAGGATGGCTAACAGAAAGGACCCATCTTTTATTTTGTTTCCAATTCTACCCTTATACTTTTTTGGTGAACTCTTTTGATATCCACTTAGAGAAATACTTAGTGCACACTCATGATGTACACTAACTTAAGCACACCCACTAAAGATGTGTCATTTGTCCTTGGAGTTTGAAAAAGTGGGATGTGAGAGATATTATAATTCCCCAAGGACAATGGCACACCCCTAGTCAGTGTGCCATGCTTAGTGCACATCATGGTCTGCACTAAGTATTTCTCATCCACTTAATGTTGTCTATCTATCATAGAATGATGTCACATTTTGATTTTTAGAATCACTAGCTAGTGACGAAGTATGAGTCGAGCAAGATGGCCAATGTTGAGGGTACCAGATGTCTTAGCAACGACCTAATCACGTGGGCCATCTTGGTTATAAGTATTTTACCCATAAGTATGAGGGTGTAAATATATGTTCAGGACATGTTCAGTATTTGAATAAATCAGAGATAGAATGAAGATATCTTCAAAATAGTGAAGATATGCTCAAAATTTTGAAGATATTCTCACTCTATCTCCAATCTATCTAAATATTAAATATGTTTTTAAAATTTAACTCCCCGATAGATGGGATAGAATGTACATTAATTATATCGAAATCACAATGGTCAATTAATAAATTCTCTTATATATATGATCAATTTTGATTTTTTTTGGCTAACCATTATATAGAAAATATGAATGATTATAAAAAATAACAAATAATCAATTATTAGGATTCTAAAATCATATGATACTTAGGCAGCGTTTGGCACTGCTTGAAGGAAAAGCGCTTCCCCACAAAATCGCATTTCTCACACGGATCTGACAACCGAGCGATTTCCCCGCGTCACCAGCTACCGTCAAATGTCATTTGGAAAAGTAGAGTACAGCTTCCACTTGTTCGCCTGCCTTTTACCGAATTGCCCATCGTCCGTCTAGTGAGAAGACGAAAGGTTGATGGCATTTGGGGAGAAAATGTGATAGGTAGGTAAGGGTAGCGATGGTATTTGGCAGGCGAAATCGGGTGGTAGTCGGCGGAAAGAGGCCTCCTGCGTGCTTCGACCCAGTGGGAGAGAGGGAAATGCTTGAGTCAATCTCTCTCCTAATTGTGGAAATTTGTGCGCACGTAATCCCGTAAGGTGGAGTCCATGTTTGGGACGGCTGTAGCTTTTGTCAGCGATTTTGTCCCGAAAAATTCACAAAAAAGCATTGTCAAACGCTGCTGATAATATATTTGGATAACAATGAAGATTGCCTACCCAATCCTATTTTGTTTTCAAAGACAAATAGGTCGGTGAACTTTTATGTTAGCTTATACCAGTTTAAAAGTACTCCTGAAGTACATATCCTGTACCAACGCGGCCTGCAGTCTACCTATATTTATCTTCTCCCCTTTCAACCTGTGACTTATGTCCGACATTAATTTCGTATTTACTTTCATGAGAAAGACTTTGTACATTTTTAAAAAGTACACAAGTGTAAGATATATGGGTAAAAAACTCATATGACATCATCCACATAGATTGACAGCCCATGTGGTACCAAAAAAATTGGTGCCACATAAATTATTTACCCATATATCTTGTAGTTATGCACTTTTGAACAAAATCTTTCTCTACTTTCCTACATGAGAAAGACTTGTGACGTTTGAGATGGAACATGTAAAACTGTCAGACTTGAAAAGCCGATTTCCACATTGCTTCTGACAATGTTAAGATTGTAATGATGGCATTTAAAAATCAAATACACTATTTAATAAGAAGCATCAGCCATCCCACTTTTGAGAATAAAATAACTATTATTTTAATAAGAAAATGAATTTTATCCCATCTACGTACTACTTCAAAGAGAGATAATTATTTTTTATTCATGAAATCGGTTTTAACACTTGAGAAGAGGCCTCTCCTTCGCTTTTGACGGAAGGGAGTGAAAAAAAAAGTTATGTCTATCTCTCTCCCCAACTTAAAAAGCACATTGCGTAAATTCCCATGTCAGTTGCATGCATTTGAAAACCGAAACAAGATTTGTCAAAAATTTTAGGGTGAAAATCGCAAGAAACTCTATTACCAAACATTGCAGTGCACTTTCTTATTGCATTTAAATGCATAATGACTAGGTACTAAATCCATGTGACACCCAATAATTATGTTACCACTTTATCACTTCTTATATGAG